>WNWK01006147.1:100000-109722 GCA_009830355.1 Cherax destructor | reverse complement strand
TTTGTGAGAAGGTTTTGACACAGTTACACACGAGACTAGTGCAAAAGCTGGAGAACCAGGCGGGGATAACATGGAAGGCACCGCAGTGGATCGGGGAATACCAGAGGGAAAAAGACATCAGCGAGTCATGGTACGTGGCCCCGGGATTTCAACTCCACTAAGAAGACCGCAGAGGGAGCACAGTTTTGGGGGCCAGAGACTACAAACCTCAAAAAAGGGAAAAAAGGGATTTTAAAATTTTTACCCCGAGAAATTTCCCCGAGGGCACATCACCCAAATAATTGGACAGTAGGGGGCCCTTAAAAAACCTAAGAATAGCATTCCAACATTAAAAAAAGGAATCGTTCAGGGCCCTGTAAGCCTTTACGTCAGGCCCATTTTGGGGAATGCAGCCCCAGTTTAACCCAACCAGCCAAGCACGTAAGGAAATTAGAGAAAGAAAAAAGTTTGCAAAAACTCCCCTCTTTTTTTTGGGCATTTCCCTACGAGGAGAGGTTAAGGGAAATGGCCCTATGACACTGGAGGACAGGAGATAGGGGGATAGGGTAACGACATATAAAATACTGAGAGAAATCGAGAAGGGGGAAGAGACAGGATGTTCCGAGGAACACAGAAAAAAGGGGGTCACTTTAAGTTGAAGATTCAATTGAATCACAGGGATGTTAGGAAGTATTTCGTCAGTCACAGAGTGGTCGGGAAGTGGAATAGTCTGGAACGTGATGTAGTGGAGGCAGGATCCATAAAATTTTTTAAAAAGGGGGTTTTGATAAAGCTCATTAAACAGGGAGAGTTACCTAGTAGTGACCAGTGAAAAGGAGGGGCCAGCAGCAACCACAACTAAGTGAGTACAATTAGGGGTAAGACAGACAACACACACACACACACATACATAAAAATAAACACAAACACACACACACACACAAACACACACACACTAACACACACAACCAACACACACAACCACAAATAGGTGAGTACACATTTATATATATCCCTATATATATATATAACTTTTTATTTTATCTATATATATATATATATATATATATATATATATATATATATATATATATATATATATATATATATATATATATATATATATATATATATATATAATAGATATAAAAAAAGTTGAATAAGTTAGACGGGGGCAGCACACCATGTAACACAATGTACACTCTCTCACCGTCCAAGGTGAGTTCCTCCAGGGGGGTTTAGGTCACAAGCGATGTATTTTAAGGGGGAGAAATCAGTGATGGGGGACACCAAAAACCAGAGATCGTAGTCTCCGCAAGTTCTCTGGATGAGTTCAACTCCGTCGTCTGTGATTTTTCTGCACCCGCTGAGACTCAGCACCGTCGGGTTTTGGGCAGTGAGTGAACTGTGGGAGACCCCGGGGGACGGGGCAGGAGGTTAGTGCCCAATGGTCATGACGGGACGACATACTGTCTCAAAGTTGGGGGAAAACAGAAAGTGACAACATTGTTTGTAATGGGAGGTATGTGTTTTTTGGGGGGGGAAAAAACTAGTGTGCCATGTTGTGAATGTTGTAGAACACGGACTGTGAGTGTCGTAGAACACGGACAGTGAGGCATAGAACACGGAATGTGAGTGTCATAGAACACGGAAGTGAGTGTAATAGAACACGGACTGTGAGGCATAGAACACGGGCGTAAGTGTCGTAGAACACGGACTGTGAGTGTCGAAGAACACGGACTGTGAGTGTCGTAGGACACAGACTGTGAGGCGTAGAACACGGACAGTGCGTAGAACACGGACTGTGAGTGTCGTAGAACACGGGGGGGAGTGTCGTAGGGCACCGACTGGAGAGGGCGTAGAACACGGGGGGTGAGGGAAAGGGGAAAAAGGACAGTGAGTGTCGTAGAACACGGACTGTGAGTGTCGAGGACACCGACTGTGAATGACGTAGAACACGGACTGTGAGTATCGTAGGACACCGACTGTGAGTGTTGAGAACACGGGGGGGTGAGGCATAGAACACGGGCAGTGAGTGTAATAGAACACGGTCTGTGAGTGCTGCACGGGCTGTGAGTGTCAAAAAACCAACTGTGAGTGTCGTAGAACACGGACTTTTAAAAAATTTTTGTGAACACGACGTGAGTGTCGTAGAACAGGACTGTGAGTGTCGTAGAACAGGACTGTGAGTGTCGTAGAACACGGACTGTGAGTGTCGTAGAACACGGACTCTGTGTCGTAGAACACGGACTGGAGTGTCGAAGAACACGGACTGTGAGTGTCATAGAACACGGACTGTTAGTGTCGTAGAACACGGACTGTAAGTTTCATAGAAAAAAAACTGTGAGTGGGCGTAAACACGGACTGTGAGTGTCGTAGAACACGGACAGTGAGTGTCGTAGAACACGGACTGTGAGTGTCGTAGAACACGGACTGTGAGTTTTTTGAACACGGACTGTGAGTGTCAGAACACGGACTGTGAGTGTCGGGGGAACACGGACAGGAGTGTCGTAGAACACGGACAGTGAGTGTCGTGAACACGGACTGTGAGTATCGTAGAACACGGACTGGGGGGCGTAGAACACGGACTGTGAGTGTTGTAGAACACGGACTGTGAGTGTCGTAGAACACGGACTGTGAGTGTCTTTGAACACGGACTGTGAGTGTTGTAGAACACGGACTGTGAGTGTCTTGCAAAACGTAAAATTAAATTTTTTGGGGTGATAAAAATGGTGCCACATGATCCATATATCTGCACAAGACATTGTAAAATATTTGAAGTAAACACGAGTCTCAGTAATGACTTGAGACGTCATAACCTAGATGACGTGAGTTGTTACAAACAACAAGTGAAGCTCACCTAGATAACGTGAGTTGTTACAAACAACAAGTGAAGCTCACCTAGATGACGTGAGTTGTTACAGACAACAAGTGAAGCTCACCTAGATGACGTGAGTTGTTACAGACAACAAGTGAAGCTCACCTAGATAACGTGAGTTATTACAGACAACAAGTGAAGCTCACCTAGATAATGTGAACTGTTACTGATAACAAAAGCATATCATTACTAGTGAATTACAAAGACAACTGCCCATAACCCTCTAGCTGAACTTAAAATAAATATTACAAATTATAGCAGGACAACAGTTCTCCAGCTGCCACTCCAGCTGCCACTCCAGCGGCCACTCCAGCGGCCACTCCAGCGGCCACTTGCCTAGACAAGAATGATATCATTTATTTTGAATAAATATTGAGAATTAATAACCGGGAATATATACATAACAAACTGAAATATTTGACTAATGAAATCGTATTAACACAATTGTAAACAAACCAGGGAACGGGTGGTGTTTGAATCAATGGCGAGTGAGTCGTAAAACACCATACCAGTTAGTAAGCCACTGGACCACCTGGTTGCACTTATATATATACGTATATATATATATATATATATATATATATATATATATATATATATATATATATATATATATATATATATATATATATATATATATATATATATATATATATATGTCTTGCCGAATAGGTAAAACTAGTCAATTAGGAAATAACTCATTTAAAGTTGAAGTCCTTTCAAATCCTTCTATACGTTTAAAGATACATACCAAAAAATTGTACCAAAAGTACCTTAGAAAAATCCTTACCTAACCTTATTATAACAAGCACAATTTAATTTAGCATAATCCAACTAAATATATTTTAGATAAGTTTACAATAATTTAATAATAAACAAACACAGTGAAATATATATTTTTCGTTACGTTCAGAATGATTTTTTTTTAAATTATTGCATACACAAATTTTCGCTTGTCTTATTCGGCAAGAATAAGACAAAGTCACGTTATCTAATCTTGTTTTTTTGTTATCGTAGGTAATCTACACATATGCTGTTATGTATGATAATTATGTAACTGTATTTATATGTATCTGAAACTGAATAAACTTACTTAACCTAACTTTTCTTGTTCCAGATGATGGCTTGTGAAGTATTGATTTGTAATAACTGTACTTCCAAGAGTACTCTTGATAACCTTGTACCATCTAGTGTGTACGGTCAGTGTACATGCATGTACTCTTGATACCTTTGTACCATCTAGTGTACGGGTCAGTGTGTACATGCATGTACTTGATAACCTTGTACCATCAGTGTACGGGTCAGTGTACATGCATGTACTCTTAATAACCTTTGTACCATCTAGTGTACGGTTGTCAGTGTACATGCATGTACCTTGATAACATTTGTACCATCTAGTGTACGGGTCAGTGTACATGCATGTACTCTGATAACCTTTGTACCATCTAGTGTACGGGTCAGTGTACATGCATGTACTCTTGAGAGGTCCTCTGTTCATCTAGTGTATGGGGTCAGTGTACATGCATGTACTCTTGATAACCTTGTACCATCTAGTGTACGGGTCAGTGTACATGCATGTACTCTTGCGTTACCATGCACGCGGTGCATGACAGTAACACAATAAATTAACCACTAACATCCAGACTGATGTTGGATGTGCAATAAACTGGCAACTTTGGCGTCCAATTCTTCTATTAAAAAGTATACTAAAGAAAAGTGACTTTTAAGTTATATACAACTGACTGCTATGTTAAATATAACTGACTATGTTAAATATAACTGACTGGTATGTTAAATATAACTGACTGGTATGGTAAATATAACTGACTGCTATGTTAAATATAACTGACTGGTATGTTAAATAGAACTGACTGGTATGTTAAATATAACTGACTGGTATACCTGAAGAGGGTTTCAGGGATCAACGCCTGCGTGTCTCGGTCTGAGACTCAGGCTTCGTGGTGGATCAGGGTCTGATCAACCAGACTGTTGCTGCTGGCCGTACGTAAACCAACGTATGAATCACAGCCTGGTTGGTCAGGTACTGACTTTAGTGCCTGTCCAGCGCCTTCTTGAAGACAAAGAACGGGATTTATTGGTAATCCTCCTTATGTATGCTGGGAGGCAGTTGAACAGTCTTGGGCCCTGGACAATTATTGTGTTGTCTCAGTGTGCTCGTGGCGCCCCTGCTTTTATTGGGGGAAATGTTGCATCTCTTTCCGGAGTCTTTTGCTTTCATAGGGAGAGTGATTTTCGTGTGCAAATTTGGTACTAATCCTAGGATTTTCCGAGTGTATCTTTCTCGCCCATTTCAGGGAATACAAATCAAGGGACTTCAACCGTTCCCACTAATTTAGATGCTCATTGTACTTATGTGCTGTGAAAGTTCTTTATACATTCTCCAGGTCTGCAATGTCGCCAGCCTTGAAATGGGCTGTTAGTGTACAGCAGTATTCCAGTCTAGAGAGAAACAAGTGATTTGAAGAGTGTCACCTATGGGGCTTAACGTCCCTAGTTTTGAAGGTTCTCATTATCCATCCTATCATTTTCCTAGCCGATGAGGTAGATGGCACATTGTTGTGGTTTGGGTGACTGACCAGTAAGTGAGCCTCAACATGGCCGCTTTACCATCTCATGAACTTAATAATCTAAAAATACTTTTTTTTTCAGTGGAGGGAGCGTAGGAAAATGTATCGTAGACGAGGTTGACAACCACTTGTAGACCTTCAAGAAGGAATGATTGATGACGCTATACATGGGGAAACATTCCATTCGATCCACTGAGTCCTTCACCTTCTACTGGGGAGAGGGGATTGGAGGCAAGAGAGGACGTTAATGCCCCCACTAAGGGAAAGGGGGGGGGTGGCCTTCCGATTTCCCTTTCTCCCCCCTGAGAGACCAAACGTTATATGACTTTCCCTTTTGAGTAGAGCCATTAATGACTTGTTATAGCGTGATCTTGTCTCGTCGGCTACGATCCCCAAAAGTACTGTTACTCACGTATCTAAAACACTCAGCTCACACACTGAGGCCCGGGGGGCCGTTACCCGGTACGGGCGGAAGCACCTGCTGTCCCTGTTCACCTATCAATAAAATAGGTACCTGTGTGTCAGTCGACTGGGGTGGGTCGCATCCTGGGGATAAAATTGACCTAATTTGCAGGAAATGCCCGCATATTAAGGGACTTTCTATATAGTAGTATGTCATTAATGTCAGCTAGCCTGTATACCTTGTACATATACTTATAGAAATAAAGATATGATTATTATTATTATTATTATTATTATTATTATTATTATTATTATTATTATTATTATTATTATTAATCCTGGCCAACTCCTGGGGTAGCCCCTGACGGAAAAGCACCATAAAAAAGTACACGTCGTTGCGAGAGGCGTGTCGTAATAGTCCCCAAACTGATTGGTCGCAGTGTTAGAGTCGAAAACTAACAATTACATCGGGTTCACAGTGGTGTGGAGGAGTTAAGCCTCGTGTACATTCACGCCAGCAAACCCATCTAGCCCCCCTGAGAACCACCACCGGCTGGTCAACTGCAACCATGTTCATTGCCCAAATTGCAACCATAATCTTGTTCATGGCAAGGTAGGGCCCCTAGCTAGGCAGTGGGTATTTAGTTCAGAGTATCGGGGTTCTCGTAACCATGGTGGGTTCATGGGTTCAACATGAGACCGACGTCACTCTCCAGGAAGTCAGTGAAATTGAGCAATCAAGGCCAGGATCATAGATCAGTGACGTGAAAGTTAATTAGTGTCACTCACAGTGCAACCTTCCTTATATTGGACGATACACAACATATATCAGAACAATAAAATAGACAGAGTTGAAATTGGTATAAAATACTGAAAAGCCGATGATTAAGACACATTTGCAACACTTCAAAATCTTTATTCTTGACTTGGTCAAACACAGAGGCAGCTGGGGTAGTTTAAAGAAAAAAGATGATTATCAGTCCATGAACCTTTTTTGAAATAGTATTTGAGGTGGTCAGTCCGTCAGCCTGGAGAAGAGTTCAGCTCCATGGTCTGGAATGATAATGTTCAAGACCATGTAGAGACTGAACGCCTCAAATATATTTCTAAAAGGTGATGGACTGACTACATCATCTTCATGTCAATAATACACCTGATGCCTCTGTTATTTGACTGAAGTAAAGAATAAGGTACGCATTATTGCACATGTCTTTAAAATCAGAGTAGACAGTGCCTTCTTCTTCGGCATTATCACTTGTTTTCACAGTTGTCTTTTTTACTTTGTGGCTCTGGGGTAACTTTTGGGTGTTTTGGCCTTCTGTGATATATAATATTCAAATTGTTTTTTCGACTTCCCTCTCATTGTTGCTTCCTGGGAATCACTCACACCATCAATATTTGGTTTTGGAATGTTGCCAGCGCTGAGGCAGCTGACTCATAAAGAGAAGTTGGAAGGAACCTGACGACCCTACACGAAAGAATATCCCGTGGCCTAGTAGGCAACGCTCGCCGCACACACGAAGTGTCCGTGGTTCGATCCCCGGCTGGGAAATATTGCCCTGTTTCCCCACATCTGCCCTGTTCACTCCCGCGAGTAGGTAATTAAGGTGTCAGTCGACTGGTGTGGTGGCATCCCGGGGGACAAGACTGAAGGACCACAATGGAAATAAGACAGACAGTCCTTAATGACGCAATGATTCTCTTGGGTTGTCCACCCCCCTCCGGGGTTAAAAATCCAATCAAAATCTTATCTTATCTCTCACCGTTCTTTAACCCCCCCACTTTCCCACACATCACAAATTTCACACATCTCTTTCACAGTACACAACACACGTCACATCAATCATACAAAAAACGCCACATCAATCATAAAAAAACACACCACATCAATCATACAACACACGCAAAATATCATACAACACACGCAACATCAATCATACAACACACGCCACATAAATCATAAAAACACGCCACATCAATCATACAACACACGCCACATCAATCATACAACACACGCCACATTAATCATACAACACACGCCATCAATCATACATCACACGCCACATCAATCATACAACACACGCAACATCAATCATACAACACACGCAAATCAATCATACAACACACGCCATCAATCATACAACACACGCCACATCAATCATACAACACACGCAACATCAATCATACAACACACGCCACATCAATCATACAACACACGCCCATCAATCATCAATAAACGCAAAATCAATCATACAACACACGCCCATCAATCATACAACACACGCCACATCAATCATACAACACACGCCACATCAATCATACAACACACGCCATCAATCAAAAACACACGCCCATCAATCATACAACACACGCCACATCAATCATACAACACACGCCACATCAATCATACAACACACGCCACATCAATCATACAACACACGCAACATCAATCATGCAACACACGCCACATCAATCATACAACACACGCCACATCAATCATACAACACACGCCACATCAATCATACAACACACGCCACATCAATCATACATCACACGCCACATCAATCATACAACACACGCAACATCAATCATGCAACACTACGCCACATCAATCATACAACACACGCCACATCAATCATACAACACACGCCACATCAATCATACAACACAATGCAACATCAATCAGCATCACATCCCAAACATCAATCATACACAACACGCAACATTCAATCATACAACATACGCAACATCAATCATACAACACACGCCACATCAATCATAAACACACGCCACATCAATCATACAACACACGCCACATCAATCATACAACACACGCAACATCAATCATACAACACACGGCACATCAATCATACATCACACGCCACATCAATCATACAACACACGCAACATCAATCATACAACACAATGCCACATCAATCATACAAATACACGCAACATCAATCATACAACACACGCCATCAATCATGCAACACACGCCACATCAATCATACAACACACGCACATCAATCATACAACACACGCCACATCAATCATACAACACACGCAACATCAATCATGCAACACACGCCACATCAATCATACAACACACGTAACATCAATCATACAACACACGCCACATCAATCATAAAACACACGCCACATCAATCATACAACACACGCCACATCAATCATACAACACACGCAACATCAATCATACAACACACGGCACATCAATCATACATCACACGCCACATCAATCATACAACACACGCAACATCAATCATACAACACACGCCACATCAATCATACAATACACGCAACATCAATCATACAACACACGCCACATCAATCATGCAACACACGCCACATCAATCATACAACACACGCAACATCAATCATACAACACACGCCACATCAATCATACAACACACGCAACATCAATCATGCAACACACGCCACATCAATCATACAACACACGCCACATCAATCATACAACACACGCCACATCAATCATACAACACACGCCACATCAATCATACATCACACGCCACATCAATCATACAACACACGCAACATCAATCATGCAACACACGCAACATCAATCATACAACACACGCCACATCAATCATACAACACACGCCACATCAATCATACAACACACGCAACATCAATCATACATCACACGCCACATCAATCATACAACACACGCAACATCAATCATACAACATACGCCACATCAATCATACAACACACGCCACATCAATCATACAACACACGTCACATTAATCCTAAGCAACACGCCACATCAATCATACAACACACGCAACATCAATCATACAACACACGGCACATCAATCGTACATCACACGTAACAT
>WNWK01006147.1:90000-92500 GCA_009830355.1 Cherax destructor | reverse complement strand
AGTTATCTGAGTGATGTGTGCTCAGGAGATGCTCGTATTAGTCACTTACTCCCAAGATCTTTTTCCTTAAGTGAGGTTTGCAGTCTTTGGCCACCTAGATTATACTCTGTCTGCTGTCTTCTTTGCCCTTCCCCGATCTTCATGACTTTACATTTGGCAGGGTTAAATTCAATGAGCCATTTACTAGACCAGGCTTGTAGCCTGTCTAGGTCTCTTAGTCCTGCCTGATCCTCGACTGATTTAATTTCTTCTCATTAACTTCACATCATCTGCAAACAGGGACACTTCTGAGTCTATACCTTCCGTTACGTCATTCACATATACCAAAACAGTACAGGTCCTAGAACTGACCCTTGTGGAACCCCACTCATCACAGGTGCTCACTCTGACACCTCGTCACGTACCATGACTCGTTGTTGCCTCCCTGTCAGATATATTCTCTGATCCATTGCAGTGCCTTTCCTGTTACGTGTGTACTCACCTAATTGTATTTCTCACCTAATTGTGGTTGCAGGGGTCGAGACTCAGCTCCTGGCCCCGCCTCTTCGATGTCCGCTACTGGGTCTCTGCTCTCCCTGCTCCATGAGCTTTATCATACCTCGTCTTAAAACTGTGTATGGTTCCTGCCTCCACTATATCTTTCTCAAGACTATTCCACTTCCTGACTACTCTGTGGCTGAAGAAATGCTTCCTAACATCCCTTTGACTCATCTGAGTCTTTAGCTTCCAGTTGTGTCCTTGTTTCTGTGTTCCCTCTGGAACATCCTGTCACTGTCTACCTTTTCGATCTCCCGCAGTATTTTTGTATGTCGTTATCATGTCTCCTCTGACCCTTCTTCTCCACTGTTGTTAGTCCTATTCTCTCAACCTTTCTTTATAGGACAGACCCCTGAGTTGTGGAACTAACCTGTCGCAAACCTTTGCACTTTCTCTAGTTTCTTTACGTGCGTGACCAGGTGTGGGTTCCAGACTGGTGCTGCATATTCTAGTAGGGACTGACGTACAATGGTGTACAGTGTCTTGAACGATTCCTTGTTAAGGTAACGGAACGCTAATCTTAGGTTTGCCAGTCGCCCAATGCTGCTGCAGTTATCTGGTTGATGTGTGCCTCCGGAGACGTGCTTGGCGTTATACTCTCCACAAGGTCTTTCTCCTTTGCCGAGGTTTGTAGCCTTTTTCCGCCTAGCCTGTACTCTGTCAGCGGTCTTCTTTGCCCTTTTCCGATCTTCATCACTTTGCATTTGGTGGGATTGAATTCGAGAAGCCAGTTGCTGTAGACCAGATGTCAAGCTTTGTCCAGGTCTGTTTGAAGTCCTGCTTGGTCCTCTTCCGATGTGATTCTCCTCATTAATTTCACATCATCTGCGAACAGAGACACTTCTGAGTCTATCCCGTCCGTCATGTCATTTACATATACCAAGAATAACACTGGTCCTAGGACTGACCCCTGCGGTACACCGCTCGTCACAGGCGCCCACTGTGATACCTCATCATGCACCATGACCCGTTGTTGCCTCCTGTGAGGTATTCCCGATCCATTCCAGTGGATGCTTGTTCTTCCAACTTCTTACTAATCTCATGTGAGAAACTGTGTCGAAGGCCTTCCTGCAGTCCAGGAAAATGCAATCAACCCACCCTTCTCTCTCTTGCCTTACCTCTGTTACTTTATCATAGAACTCTAGGAGGTTTGTTACACAGGATTTGCCTTCCCGAATCCGTGCTGCCTGGTGTTTATTATCCTGTTCAGCTCGAGGTGCTCCACCATTCTTTTCCTGATGATTTTCTCCAGGACTTTGCACACTACACACGTAAGTGACACCGACACCGGTCTATATTTTAGTGCCTCTTTTCTGTCTCCTTTAAAGATGGGGACTACGTTGGCCTTCTTCCATACCTCAGGTAGCTACCCAGTTTCAAGGGATGTGTTGAATATTATGGTAAGTGGCACACTCAGTACCTCCTCCTCAGTTGTGTGTATGCCCTCTAGCACTTGATACATCCCTTGTTGGTGATGCACCCATCCTGTCTACCCAGCTGCCTTTCTTCCTCCACTGTGAATACTTCCTTAAACCTCGAGTTGAGCTCCTCGCATACCTCTTGATCGTTACTTGTGAGTTCCCCATCTTCTCTCCTCAGCCTTATCACCTGGTCCTTGACTGTTGTCTTCCTTCTGATGTGACTGTACATCAGTTTCGGGACGGACTTAACTTTCGATGCTATGTCGTTTTCATACTGTTTCTGGGCCTCCCTCTGTACCTGTGCATACTCGTTTCTAGCTCTTCTACTAATGTCTTTGTTTACTTGGGTTCTTTGCCTTCTGTACCTTTTCCATTCTCTGACACTCTGAGTCTTGTCTCTCCTCCTAGCTCCTTTCACCTTTGTGTCCTCTCCCTCAACTGCTGTCGTTCTGTTTTTGTTCTGTCCCGGTCTAGGAACACCCTCTTGTATTCTTCCGTATCCTTCAATCGTGGTTTCTTGAGGATTCTGTCCCGCATTGTTT
>WNWK01006147.1:0-85000 GCA_009830355.1 Cherax destructor | reverse complement strand
TACTACCACCACCACTACTACTACTACCACCACTACTACTACTACCACCACTACTACTACTACCACCACCACTACTACTACTACCACCACTACTACAACTACTACTACTACTACTACCACCATACTACTACTACCACCACCACTACTACTACTACTACCACCACTACTACTACTACCACCACCACTACTACTACCACCACCACCACCACTACTACTACCACCACTACTACCACCATTACCACTACTGCTACCACCACTACTACTACTACTACCTCCACCACTACTACTTCTACTACCACCACTACTACTATCACCACTACTACTACAACTACTACCACCACTACTACAACTACCACCACCACTACTACTACCACCACTACTACTACCACCACTACTACTACTACCACAACCACTACTACTACCACAACCACTACTACTACCACCACCAGTACTACTACTACCACCACCACTACTATTGCGACCCCAGAATAGGCCCCAATGTATATACCTATGTATGATATTTATAATGTATATTTTCCATTTTCTATAATTTTATATTGCTGATATTCTCGATAATAGCTAAATCGTTAATATCCTGCTTTATATTATTATTGGACTATTATTTGACATTACTATTTGACTTAGCTATGTTTATTAGGTAGGATGTAACACTATATATTGTACTCATGTTTGTAGTAGCTGCCTTGGAGTTGGCAAACTACCGATTATGACACTAGGCTTGTTATACTGCCGGCGTCTAGTTGCTGGGAGGAGTCACGTGATTCCACCTGAGGTGGGTGGTTGAGATAACACCTCTCTCCTGTCTCTGCTTGTTTTCTCGTCATTTAGACTCTGTTTGGGTAGAGTATGTGTTCGGTGGTGAGATGAAACATATTTTCTCAGGACTCTGTGTAACTCTGTTCACAGAGGATAGATTAGACAGTGATTTTCGACGTTTTTCTGGGTTGTGTGTCACATTGACACTCTGAGATAACTCAGGTCTCTAGCTACAGCTCCTGACCTAATTCGATAAGGCATCTGTGCACCGCCACAGTTTGGGATTGTTTATGCTGAACCTAGCTTCAGTAGAAAGGGATTTTTGTGTCTGTTTTGGAGGATCTATTGATGGTCCCCAGTAAGGGTCGATTTTCTATCTCCTGGTTCCTGATGCTGTGTTGCTGTTGCTTGTTATATTGCTGTTCTGCGAATTGGTCATTTTACTGGTTAATCAAGCTGTTCTGATTGTCAGTTTGTTAGAGAAGCTAGCTTATGAGAAGTTCAGTCGGACACTGGTTGAGTCGAGTCTTAAGAGTTACCTGGAGCTCACTCATACACACATATATTCTTATTTGCATATAACTGTATTATTGTACTTACTTACATTGTACCTGATGGTACTTCAGAGTCATTTGGATATAGGTGCCCTCAGCACAGTCATTGTATATGAGAGCAGTGTAGGAGCTAACCTCCTAATTAACCTCCTAATGCATTACTTAATGAACATCCTGATCATATGTACATTTATTTACTTTGAAACCCTAGACACTAACTTTGTTAATAAACATATTAAATTTTATGCTTTGGTTAGTACCCTATCAGTTGTAATCCTCATGAGGACTATTAAAAATGTTGAGACGGAGGATCAAGCCTCCAACACGTCTTGCGCTGAATGACCCACGTGGGTTTAGCGTTTAACGTGAATTAAGCAAGCATTAAAAATGTTGGATAACTGGACCAGGATACTGACTTTGTTGCAAAAGCCCAGTAACAGGCTGGATGCTAGAAGGGCTATCCTTTTTAGTGTTCACTGGAGATGTCTATTACTAATAGATATCGTGTCATTTTGTAACAAATGGGAACCTGTCCGGGAGGATCTTGATCCAAGGTGTTGGAGAAATTGTCCAGTTTGCCATACTAGTAACTCTATGGTCAAACACTTTGAGTAGTTTCCTAATCTGAAGACTAGAGTTTGGTCTTGCACAACATCATAGGGGATGTATGTACCTGCCCAAGTCTCTTGATCAAAGGAGATGGAAATACTGTTAATGAGCTCTGGCTTTAAGACAACCAGAGAGAGAGAGAGAGAGAGAGAGAGAGAGAGAGAGAGAGAGAGAGAGAGAGAGAGAGTTGCATATTCTTATCTTGAAGACGGTATTTGATAGTGTAGTGTACAATTGAATGGGGGAAGGTTGAGGCGCCAGAGGGAACAAGAGGCAGTGTGCTACAGTGGATGATGGGAAGGTTGAGGCGCCAGCGGGAACAAGAGGCAGTGTGCTACAGTGGATGATGGATGAAGGTTGAGGCGCCAGCGGGAACAAGAGGCAGTGTGCTACAGTGGATGATGGATGAAGGTTGAGGCGCCAGCAGGAACAAGAGGCAGTGTGCTACAGTGGATGATGGATGAAGGTTGAGGCGCCAGCAGGAACAAGAGGCAGTGTGCTACAGTGGATGATGGGGGAAGGTTGAGGCGCCAGCAGGAACAAGAGGCAGTGTGCTACAGTGGATGATGGATGAAGGTTGAGGCGCCAGCGGGAACAAGAGGCAGTGTGCTACAGTGGATGATGGATGAAGGTTGAGGCGCCAGCAGGAACAAGAGGCAGTGTGCTACAGTGGATGATGGAGAAGGTTGAGGCGCCAGCAGGAACAAGAGGCAGTGTGCTACAGTGGATGATGGGAAGGTTGAGGCGCCAGCAGGAACAAGAGGCAGTGTGCTACAGTGGATGATGGGAAGGTAGAGGCGCCAGCAGGAAAAACAGTGTGCTACAGTGGATGATGGGAAAGGTTGAGGCGCCAGCAGGAACAAGAGGCAGTGTGCTACAGTGGATGATGGATGAAGGTTGAGGCGCCAGCAGGAACAAGAGGCAGTGTGCTACAGTGGATGATGGATGAAGGTTGAGGCGCCAGCAGGAACAAGAGGCAGTGTGCTACAGTGGATGATGGATGAAGGTTAGAGGCGCCAGCAGGAACAAGAGGCAGTGTGCTACAGTGGATGATGGGAAGGTTGAGGCGCCAGCAGGAACAAGAGGCAGTGTGCTACAGTGGATGATGGGGGAAGGTTGAGGCGCCAGCAGGAACAAGAGGCAGTGTGCTACAGTGGATGATGGGGAAGGTAGAGGCGCCAGCAGGAACAAGAGGCAGTGTGCTACAGTGGATGATGGAGAAGGTTGAGGCGCCAGCAGGAACAAGAGGCAGTGTGCTACAGTGGATGATGGGGAAGGTTGAGGCGCCAGCAGGAACAAGAGGCAGTGTGCTACAGTGGATGATGGGGAAAGGTTGAGGCGCCAGCAGGAACAAGAGGCAGTGTGCTACAGTGGATGATGGGGAAAGGTTGAGGCGCCAGCAGGAACAAGAGGCAGTGTGCTACAGTGGATGATGGGGAAAGGTTGAGGCGCCAGCAGGAACAAGAGGCAGTGTGCTACAGTGGATGATGGGGGAAGGTTGAGGCGCCAGCAGGAACAAGAGGCAGTGTGCTACAGTGGATGATGGGGGAAGGTTGAGGCGCCAGCAGGAACAAGAGGCAGTGTGCTACAGTGGATGATGGGGAAAGGTTGAGGCGCCAGCAGGAACAAGAGGCAGTGTGCTACAGTGGATGATGGGGAAAGGTTGAGGCGCCAGCAGGAACAAGAGGCAGTGTGCTACAGTGGATGATGGGGAAAGGTTGAGGCGCCAGCAGGAACAAGAGGCAGTGTGCTACAGTGGATGATGGGGAAGGTAGAGGCGCCAGCAGGAACAAGAGGCAGTGTGCTACAGTGGATGATGGGGAAAGGTTGAGGCGCCAGCAGGAACAAGAGGCAGTGTGCTACAGTGGATGATGGGGAAAGGTTGAGGCGCCAGCAGGAACAAGAGGCAGTGTGCTACAGTGGATGATGGGGAAGGTTGAGGCGCCAGCAGGAACAAGAGGCAGTGTGCTACAGTGGATGATGGGGAAGGTAGAGGCGCCAGCAGGAACAAGAGGCAGTGTGCTACAGTGGATGATGGGGGAAGGTAGAGGCGCCAGCAGGAACAAGAGGCAGTGTGCTACAGTGGATGATGGGGGAAGGTAGAGGCGCCAGCAGGAACAAGAGGCAGTGTGCTACAGTGGATGATGGGGGAAGGTTGAGGAGCCAGCAGAAACAAGAGGCAGTGTGCTACAGTGGATGATGGGGGAAGGTTGAGGCGCCAGCAGGAACAAGAGGCAGTGTGCTACAGTGGATGATGGGAAGGTTGAGGCGCCAGCAGGAACAAGAGGCAGTGTGCTACAGTGGATGATGGGGAAGGTTGAGGCGCCAGCAGGAACAAGAGGCAGTGTGCTACAGTGGATGATGGGGGAAGGTTGAGGCGCCAGCAGGAACAAGAGGCAGTGTGCTACAGTGGATGATGGGGGAAGGTAGAGGCGCCAGCAGGAACAAGAGGCAGTGTGCTACAGTGGATGATGGATGAAGGTTGAGGCGCCAGCAGGAACAAGAGGCAGTGTGCTACAGTGGATGATGGGGAAAGGTTGAGGCGCCAGCAGGAACAAGAGGCAGTGTGCTACAGTGGATGATGGGGGAAGGCTGAGGCGCCAGCAGGAACAAGAGGCAGTGTGCTACAGTGGATGATGGATGAAGGTAGAGGCGCCAGCAGGAACAAGAGGCAGTGTGCTACAGTGGATGATGGGGAAAGGTTGAGGCGCCAGCAGGAACAAGAGGCAGTGTGCTACAGTGGATGATGGGGGAAGGTAGAGGCGCCAGCAGGAACAAGAGGCAGTGTGCTACAGTGGATGATGGATGAAGGTTGAGGCGCCAGCGGGAACAAGAGGCAGTGTGCTACAGTGGATGATGGATGAAGGTTGAGGCGCCAGCGGGAAGAAGAGGCAGTGTGCTACAGTGGATGATAGATGAAGGTTGAGGCGCCAGCGGGAACAAGAGGCAGTGTGCTACAGTGGATGATGGATGAAGGTTGAGGCGCCAGCGGGAAGAAGAGGCAGTGTGCTACAGTGGATGATGGAGTAACTTGAGGGAATCAGACAAAGAGTGACTGTTGAAAATGAGGTGTGTCAGAATGAGGAAGTGTATCAAGGAGAGTTTCACAAGGATGGTTATTAGGACCAGTACTGTTTCTGGTTTATGTGAGGGCACACTTACTCTAGAGAAGGACACGATGGAGATGAATGGTATAAAATACCGACACGATGGAAAATTAAACACAAATGCGGTATAATGCGATTTTTTATTGACAAAGTTTCGCCCACACAGTGAACTTTATCAAGTCACAAACAGATCTACCTGGGTGAATAATATATGAGTATATAATGTGGAGAGTTAGTGGAGAATGTTGGGTAGACTGTACATGTCAGTGACCGTGGTTGTACCTGTAAGTGACCTTGGTTGTACCTGTAAGTGACCATGGTTGTACCTGTCAGTGACCGTGGTTGTACCTGTAAGTGACCGTGGTTGTACCTGTAAGTGACCGTGGTTGTACGTGTCAGTGACCGTGGTCACTGACACGTACAGTCTACCCAACATTCTCCACTAACTCTCCACATTATATACTCATATATTATTCACCCAGGTAGATCTGTTTGTGACTTGATAAAGTTCACTGTGGGGCGAAACGTTGTCAATAAAAAATAGCATTATATCGCATTTGTGTTTATTTTTCCAGAAGGAGGAAAACCAACTGTCGTATGTTGACTATTAACTAGTGTAACTTGAGGGACCGAAACGTCGTCATAAGTTTTAGTCTCGTAAGTGCGGGTTGTTTGTGTACTTAAGTTTCTGACATGCCAGAAGATTCATGTGTACCCTGTGTACCCCGACTGCAGATACTGTAAACTTAATAAGGATAATAAACACTGATGAGGATCAGGGAAGGTTACAAGTGGATCTGGATAAACTGAAACACTGGACAGACAAGTGGCTGCTGGGACTCAACCTAAATGTTTATGAAAACTGTGGAAGTAAACAAAAAATGGGTATAGTCTCGTTAGAGAGAGACTGTAAACCTCACTGCAGGAGAGAGACCTGGGAGTGAGCATGATGCCAGGTATATCACCAGACTTACACCAGACAAACAACCTCTGCAGGGAAGATTCCCTTTGCAAATCTAAGGGTAGCCTTCAGAAATCCAAACAAAGAGTGATTCACTGCCCTTTATACAACACACATCTGCTCCACCTTGAAGTATGAAACATTAGAATGGAAGTCACACCTGGTAAGGCGTGTCAGGGAAGTGCAGAGGTATGCAACGAGATAACTCTCACCATGACATTAGGGGACGGAAGAACAGGTGAGACACGATAACGACATACAGAATACTCAAAGGGTAGTCGGGAATACTCAAAGGGAAGTCAAGAATAAACGTTTAGATAAGAGGAAAACAGATACAGATGGTCGAAAAACAAAATGACCCAGACGAAGTCGTGGAGGAGGCTTTCGCCATACAGAGCTTCAAGAATAAGCACGACATGGTCCACGATGCAAAGAAGAAATAAATTTTTCAAACGACAAGTTATGAGGTAGAGCCAGGAGCTGAGATGGCAACAATAGACCACACTAACATCAACTACATATGAAGCTCAAGTTAACATACAGGCACGTAAGAGATGAAGCTTCCTGTTCAAACATACAGGCAGTGTAGTAGGTGAAGCTTCAAGTTAACTACAGGAGTGTAGTAGGTGAAGCTCAAGTTAACATACAGGCAGTGTAGTAGGTGAAGCTTCAAGTTACATACAGGTAGTGTAGTAGGTGAAGCTTCAAGTTAACATACAGGTAGTGTAGTAGGTGAAGCTTCAAGTTAACATACAGGTAGTGTAGTAGGTGAAGCTTCAAGTTAACATACAGGCAGTGTAGTAGGTGAAGCTTCAAGTTAACATACAGGCAGTGTAGTAGGTGAAGCTTCAAGTTAACATACAGGTAGTGTAGTAGGTGAAGCTTCAAGTTAACATACAGGCAGTGTAGTAGGTGAAGCTTCAAGTTAACATACAGGCAGTGTAGTAGGTGAAGCTTCAAGTTAACATACAGGTAGTGTAGTAGGTGAAGCTTCAAGTTAACATACAGGTAGTGTAGTAGGTGAAGCTTCAAGTTAACATACAGGCAGTGTAGTAGGTGAAGCTTCAAGTTAACATACAGGCAGTGTAGTAGGTGAAGCTTCGTTAACATACAGGTAGGTAGTAGGTGAAGCTTCAAGTTAACATACAGGTAGTGTAGTAGGTGAAGCTTCAAGTTAACATACAGGCAGTGTAGTAGGTGAAGCTTCAAGTTAACATACAGGCAGTGTAGTAGGTGAAGCTTCAAGTTAACATACAGGATGTAGTAGGTGAAGCTTCAAGTTAACATACAGGTAGTGTAGTAGGTGAAGCTTCAAGTTAACATACAGGTAGTGTAGTAGGTGAAGCTTCAAGTTAACATACAGGCAGTGTAGTAGGTGAAGCTTCAAGTTAACATACAGGCAGTGTAGTAGGTGAAGCTTCAAGTTAACATACAGGTAGTGTAGTAGGTGAAGCTTCAAGTTAACATACAGGCAGTGTAGTAGGTGAAGCTTCAAGTTAACATACAGGTAGTGTAGTAGGTGAAGCTTCAAGTTAACATACAGGTAGTGTAGTAGGTGAAGCTTCAAGTTAACATACAGGCAGTGTAGTAGGTGAAGCTGCCTGATGCTAGCGTACCAGCTGAAGCTTCAAGCTGACACCCAGCTCAGTACTAGCCAAAGCTGACACCCAGCTCAGTACTAGACAAAGCTGACACCCAGCTCAGTACTAGCCAAAGCTGACTCCCAGCTCAGTATTAGCCAAAGCTGACACCCAGCTCAGTACTAGCCAAAGCTGACACCCAGCTCAGTACTAGCCAAAGCTGACACCCAGCTCAGTACTAGCCAAAGCTGACACCCAGAGTATAAAAGCTGACCAGCTCAGTATTAGCCAAAGCTGACACCCAGCTCAGTACTAGCCAAAGCTGACACCCAGCTCAGTACTAGCCAAAGCTGACACCCAGCTCAGTACTAGCCAAAGCTGACACCCAGCTCAGTACTAGCCAAAGCTGACACCCAGCTCAGTATTAGCGAAAGCTGACACCCAGCGCAGTACTAGCCAAAGCTGACACCCAGCTCAGTACTAGCCAAAGCTGACACCCAGCTCAGTACTAGCCAAAGCTGACACCCAGCTCAGTACTAGCCAAAGCTGACACCCAGCTCAGTATTAGCCAAACCTGACACCCATCTCAGTACTAGCCAAAGCTGACACCCATCTCAGTACTAGCCAAAGGTGACACCCAGCTCAGTACTAGCCAAAGCTGACACCCAGCTCAGTACTAGACAAAGCTGACACCCAGCTCAGTATTAGCCAAAGCTGACACCTAGCTCGGTACTAGCCAAAGCTGACACCCAGCTCAGTACTAGCCAAAGCTGACTCCCAGCTCAGTATTAGCCAAAGCTGACACCCAGCTCAGTACTAGCCAAAGCTGACACCCAGCTCAGTACTAGCCAAAGCTGACACCCAGCTCAGTACTATACAAAGCTGACACCCAGCTCAGTACTAGCCAAAGCTCACACCCAGCTCAGTACTAGCCAAAGCTGACACCCAGCTCAGTACTAGACAAAGCTGACACCCAGCCCAGTATTAGCCAAAGCTGACACCCAGCTCAGTACTAGCCAAAGCTGACTCCCAGCTCAGTATTAACCAAAGCTGACACCCAGCTCAGTACTAGCCAAAGCTGACACCCAGCTCAGTACTAGTCAAAGCTGACACCCAGCTCAGTACTAGCCAAAGCTGACACCCAGCTCAGTACTAGACAAAGCTGACACCCAGCCCAGTATTAGCCAAAGCTGACACCCAGCTCAGTACTAGCCAAAGCTGACTCCCAGCTCAGTATTAGCCAAAGCTGACACCCAGCTCAGTACTAGCCAAAGCTGACACCCAGCTCAGTACTAGCCAAAGCTGACACCCAGCTCAGTACTAGACAAAGCTGACACCCAGCTCAGTACTAGCCAAAGCTGACACCCAGCTCAGTACTAGCCAAAGCTGACACCCAGCTCAGTACTAGACAAAGCTGACACCCAGCTCAGTACTAGACAAAGCTGACACCCAGCTCAGTACTAGACAAAGCTGACACCCAGCTCAGTACTAGCTAAAGCTGACACCCACCCACATTTCTTCAGTCACAGAGTGGTCAGGAAGTGGAATAGTTTGGAACGCGATGTAGTGGAGACAGGATCCATTCAAAGCTGCAAGAAGAGGTATTATAAAGCTCATGGCGCAGGGAGAGTGACCCAGTAGCGACCAGTGAAGAGGCGGGGCCAGGAGCTATGAATCGACCCCTGCAACCACAATTAGGTGAGTACACACATACACACAAACACACACATAGACACACACACACACACAAACACACAGCAGTAAGACAAGAGAGAGAGAGGGGTGGGTAGATTGCATATTCTTGGACTGTAAGAAGGCGTTTGACACAGTTCCACACAAGAGATTAGTGCAGAAGCTGGAGGACCAGGCAGGGATAACAGGGAAGGCACTACAATGGATCAGGGAATACCTGTCAGGAAGACAGCAGCGAGTCATGGTACGTGGCGAGGTGTCAGTCCTAGGACCGGTGCTGTTTCTGGTATTTGTGAACGACATGAGGGAAGGAATAGACTCCGAAGTGTCCCTGTTTGCAGATGATGTGAAGTTGATGAGAAGAATTCAATCGGACGAGGACCAGGCAGAACTACAAAGGGATCTGGACAGGCTGCAAGCCTGGTCCAGCAATTGGCTCCTGGAGTTCAGCCCCATTAAGTGCAAAGTCATGAAGATTGGGGAAGGGCAAAGAAGACCGCAGACGGAGTACAGTCTAGGGGGGCAGCGACTACAAACCTCAATCAAGGAAAAAGATCTTGGGGTGAGTATAACACCAGGAACATCTCCTGAGGTGCACATCAACCAAATAACTGCTGCAGCATACGGGCGCCTAGCAAACCTAAGAACAGCATTCCGACATCTTAATAAAGAATCGTTCAGGACCCTGTACACTGTGTACGTTAGGCCCATACTGGAGTATGCAGCACCAGTTTGGTACACACACCTAGCCAAGCACGTAAAGAAGCTAGAGAAAGTGCAAAGGTTTGCAACAAGACTAGTCCCGGAGCTAAGGGATATGTCCTACGAGGAGAGGTTAAGGGAAATCGACCTGACGAAACTGGAGGACAGGAGAGATAGGAGGGACATGGTAACGACATATAAGATACTGAGAGGAATTGACAAGGTGGACAGAGACAGAATGTTCCAGAGATGGGACACAGCAACAAAGGGACACAGTTGGAAGTGGAAGACTCAGATGACTCACAGGGAGGTTAGGAAGTATTTCTTCAGTCACAGAGTGGTCGGGAAGTGGAATAGC
Organism: Cherax destructor; assembly: GCA_009830355.1. Classification (NCBI taxonomy): domain Eukaryota; kingdom Metazoa; phylum Arthropoda; class Malacostraca; order Decapoda; family Parastacidae; genus Cherax; species Cherax destructor. Next base: position 74,660 of record WNWK01006147.1, on the reverse strand, counting down.
TTGGGAAGCGATGTGGTGGAGGCAGGTTCCATACATAGCTTTAAGAAGAGGTATTATAAAGCTCATGGAACAGGGAGAGTGACCCAGTAGCGGCCAGTGAAGAGGCGGGGCCAGGAGCTATGACTCGACCCCTGCAACCACAACTAGGTGAGTAGAACTAGGTGAGTACACACACACTGTACACCGTGTACGTCAGGCCCATACTGGAGTATGCAGCACCAGTCTGGAACCCACACCTGGTCAAGCACGTCAAGAAATTAGAGAAAGTGCAAAGGTTTGCGACAAGGTTAGTTCCACAGCTTAGGAGACTGTCCTACGAAGAAAGGTTGTGTGAAATAGGACTAACAACACTGGAGGACAGAAGGGTTAGAGGAGACATGATAACGACATACAAAATACTGCGGGGAATCGACAAGTTAGATAGTGACAGGATGTTCCACAGAGTGAACACAGAAACAAGGGGGCACAATTGGAAGCTGAATAATCCGCTGAGTCAAAGGGATGTTAGGAAGCATTTCTTCAGCCACAGAGTAGTCAGGAAGTGGAATAGTCTAGCAAACGATGTAGTGGAGTCAGGAACCATACAAAGCTTTAAGACAAGGTATGATAAAGCTCATGGAGCAGAGAGAGAAGAGACCCAGTAGCGGACTGTGAAGAGGCGGGGCCAGGAGCTGAGTATCGATCCCTGCAACCACAATTAGGTGAGTACACACACACACACACCTAGTACCGACCAGTGAAGAGGCAAACATTCTTGAGAAGAGTATTTACCAAGATGGAAGTCACTGTTTACCAAGATGGAAGCCACTGTTTACCAAGATGGAAGTCACTGTTTACCAAGATGGAAGCCACTGTTTACCATAATGGATGACGCTGTTTACCAAGATGGAAGTCACTGTTTACCAAGATGGAAGACACTGTTTACCAAGATGGAAGCCACTGTTTACCAAGATGGAAGCACTGTTTACCAAGATGGAAGCCACTGTTTACCAAGATGGAAGCCACTGTTTACCAAGATGGAAGTCACTGTTACCAAGATGAAGACCCACTGTTTACAAGATGGAAGCACTGTTTACCAAGATGAAGCACTGTTTCAAGATGGAACGTCACTGTTTACCAAGATGGAAGTCACTGTTTACCACGATGGAAGTCACTGTTTACCAAGATGGAATCACTGTTTACCAAGATGAAGCACTGTTTACCAAGATGGAAGCCACTGTTTACCAAGATGGAAGCCACTGTTTACCAAGATGGAAGCACTGTTTACCAAGATGGAAGTCACTGTTTCCAAAGATGAACACTGTTTACCACGATGGAAGCACTGTTTACCAAGATGAATCCACTGTTTACCAAGATGGAAGCCACTGTTTACCAAGATGGAAGCACTGTTTCAGAGGACAGACCACATGTACTCTACCGAACATGCAGTTACCAGGAAGATCACTTACCAGATGGAAGAACACATGTTAGATAACCAAATGGAGAGCACTGTTAAGACAAACTCCAGGAAGACACTGTTGTCAACCAGGAACACTGTCAGACCAATAAGTTAGATCAACTCATGGAACACTGTTCACCCACAAGTCGTGATCACCTCGTGCAAGATGTCAGACCACTGTTAGATCAACTCCAGGAACACTGTTTACCAAGATGTGAAGTCACTGTTACCAGTCAGGACACCATGTTTAACCTAACATGTCAGACCCACTAGTTTACTCAGAGGAACACTTTTCAGACCACCAAGTAAGATCAAAGGAACACTGTCTACCAAGTAGTAACACTGCCAAGAACACTGAAAGACCACTAGTGTGATAAAGGAACACCACCAAGTGGATCACCTAGGACACTGTCAGACCAAGAGTGTAAGATAACCTCAGGAACACTGTTAGACCAAATGAGTAACTCGAGACACTGTTTGACCCACAAGTGGAAGATCAACTTCCAGAAACTGCAGACCACTAGTTTACGAAGACTCAGGAACACTGTCGACTCACGGAAGATGGAACCTGAACACTTGTTTGCAGATGAACCCACATGTATCAAGATAACCTAGAACTTCAGACCCCAAGTGTAAGTCACTCCAGAAAGACCCACAGTGTAAGATAACCTCCAAGAACACTGTAGCCACAGTAGATGAAAGAACACTGTAGCCACCAAGTGTAGATAATCCAGAACACCAGAGCAAGTGTTCAAGATAACTCAGACACTGTAGACCACAAGTGTAAGATCACCTCCAGAGAACACTGTCAGACCCACCAGTGTTACGATCAACCTCCAGGAACACTGTCAGACCACAAGTGTAAGATCAACCTCCAGGAACACTGTCAGACCCACAAGTGGATACCTCAGAATACTACCAAGACCTGGAACCATGTTGATAACTCCAGAACACTGTCAGACCCACTCAAGGTAAGATCAACCTCAGGACACTGTCAGACCCACCAAGGAAGATAACCTCAGGAACACTGTGACACCAAGTGTAGATCACTCCAGAACACTGTGACCCACCAAGTGTAAGATCAACCTCCAGGAACACTGTCAGACCACTAAGTGTAAGATCAACCTCCAGGACACTGTCAGACCCACCAAGTGTAAGATCAACCTCCAGGAACACTGTCAGACCCACCAATGTACGATCAACCTCAGGAACACTGTCAGACCCACCAAGTGTAAGATCAACCCCAGGAACACTGTCAGACCCACCAAGTGTAAGATCAACCTCCAGGAACACTGTCAGACCCACCAAGTGTAGATCAACCTCCAGGAACACTGTCAGACCCACCAAGTGTACGATCAACCTCCAGAACACTGCAGACCACCAGTGTAAGATCAACCTCCAGAGAACACTGTCAGACCCACCAAGTACGATCAACCTCCAGGAACACTGTCACCAAGTGTAAGATCCCTCCAGAACACTGTCAGCCACCAAGTGTAAGATCACTCGAACACTGTCAGACCCACCAATGTAGATCAACCTCCAGAACACTGTCAGACCCACCGTGTAAGATCACCTCCAGGAACACTGCGCCACCAAGTGTAAGATCAACCTCAGAACACTGTCAGACCCACCAAGTGTAAGATCAACCGCCAGGAACACTGTCAGACCACTAGAATGGACCACTGTAAGATCAACTCAGGAACACTGTCAGACCCAAAGTGTAAGATCAACACTGTCAGAACCAGTTCACCAGGAACCCACTACAAGGTAGATCAACCTCCAGGAACACTGTCAGACCCACCAAGGTAAGATCAACCTCAGAACACTGTCAGACCCACCAAGTGAAGATCAACCTCAGGAACACTGTCAGACCCACTAAGTGTAGATAACCTCAGGAACACTGTCAGACCCACCAGGTAAGATCAACCTCCAGGAACACTGTCAGACCCACAAGTGTAAGATCAACCTCCAGGAACAGTGTCAGATCCACCAAGTGTAAGATCAACCTCCAGGAACACTGTCAGACCCACCAAGTGTAAGATCAACCTCCAGGAACAGTGTCAGATCCACCAAGTGTAAGATCAACCTCCAAGAACACTGTCAGACCCACCAAGTGTAAGATCAACCTCCAGGAACACTGTCAGACCCACCAAGTGTAGATCAACTCCAGAACACTGTCAGACCCACCAAGGTAAGATCAATCTCCAGGAACACTGTCAGACCCACCAAGTGTAAGATCAACCTCCAGGAACACTGTCAGACCCACCAAGTGTAAGATCAACCTCCAGGAACACTGTCAGACCCACCAAGTGTAAGATCAACCTCCAAGAACACTGTCAGACCCACCAAGTGTAAGATCAACCTCCAGGAACACTGTCAGACTCACCAAGTGTAAGATCAACCTCCAGGAACACTGTCAGACTCACCAAGTGTAAGATCAACCTCCAGGAACACTGTCAGACCCAACAAGTGTAAGATCAACCTCCAGGAACACCACCAAGTGTAAGATCAACCTCTAGGAACACTGTCAGACCCACTAAGTGTAAGATCAACCTCCAGGAACACTGTCAGACCCACCAAGTGTAAGATCAACCTCCAAGAACACTGTCAGACCCACCAAGTGTAAGATCAACCTCCAGGAACACTGTCAGACCCACCAAGTGTAAGATCAACCTCCAGGAACACTGTCAGACCCACCAAGTGTAAGATCAACCTCCAGGAACACTGTCAGACCCACCAAGTGTAAGATCAACCTCCAGGAACACTGTCAGACTCACCAAGTGTAAGATCAACCTCCAGGAACACTGTCAGACTCACCAAGTGTAAGATCAACCTCCAGGAACACTGTCAGACTCACCAAGTGTAAGATCAACCTCCAGGAACACTGTCAGACCCACCAAGTGTAAGATCAACCTTCAGGAACACTGTCAGACCCACCAAGTGTAAGATCAACCTCCAGGAACACTGTCAGACCCACCAAGTGTAATATCAACCTCCAAGAACACTGTCAGACCCACCAAGTGTAATATCAACCTCCAGGAACACTGTCAGACCCACCAAGTGTAATATCAACCTCCAGGAGTACATCAAACTTACTCCCAGATAAGCTTTCGAACCCCCAACCCCTCTTCCCACTTAAGCACAACTCTCCCACTCAAGCACAACTCTCCCACTCATGCACAACTCTTCCCACTCAAGCACAACTCTTCCCACTCAAGCACAACTCTTCCCACTCAAGCACAACTCTTCCCACTCAAGCACAACTCTTCCTACTCAAACACAACTCCTCCCACTCAAGCACAATATCTCAAAACAAATCGTATTCTATCCCCACATTTCCCTAATTACCTCCCAATCCAAACCTCTTACCCCCTTCTCTCTGCTCCCCACCATCCCCATCCTCCCTCACCCACAGTAATATTCTCACTCCTTCCAGTGCATAATCCACACTCCCAACTAGCCCTCAACCCACTCCCACCCTCTCCCTGACTCCCGTGACATATTGCGTCAAATGAGTACATAATAAAAAGTCAGAACCGGGGAAGCCAAGGTGATAATAACTGTGATGTACAACCCGCCACTCAACAACAATGATGGACATAGTAGCGAAGGTGGCTAGAGGAGTCCACACGGGTAGTGTTCAACTACATGAACCATAAGGAAACAGACCAGGAGTATCTGGAGCCACACGAGGGACCGGAAACATGGAGAGCTGAGTTGTGTGAGGTGATAGTGATGGTAAACAACCTGAATCATCACATCAGAGTCACAACTAGTGAGAGAGGAGGTGGCAAACCAGCCAGGCTGATGCAGGAGACATTGATTACGAGAGGCCTCTGAGTGGCAGCAACCTTGCAGTGCTGTGGTTCTAATACCTTGTGGAACTGAACGTAGAGAGAAGAGGCAAACCTGACTGCAGGCGAGGAGACTACGCAGCCATGAAGCAACTCCTGAGTGGATTACCGTGGGAGAGGCAGCCAGATGGAAAAACAGTAAATAAAATAATTGAGTATGTAAATGGAAAGTGCCGGGAGGTAGAAGGGAAATTCGTCTCCAGAAGTAGAAGCAGAGGCAAGAACAGAGTGAGCCAAGCATTCATACACAGGTACTGGCAGGTAAAAGCTGAAAGCGCAAGAGTGGGAAAGAAATACAGAAAAGAAAAAAATAAACTCATGAGAATGTGAAAACAAGAAGAGCCAGAAACGAATATGCATGGGTAAGAATAAAGGCCGAACAACAATATGAGAAGGACATATCATCAAAACCCAAATCTGAGCCCCAGTTGATGTACAGCTATATCAGACCGAAGACAGCTACTAAAGACAAGGTAATAGGAAGGTAGAAGGAAGAAAGGAAGCTCATTAGACATGACCAGGAAGCCTATGAGGAGTTGTACAGAAGCTTTAGGGAGATATTCTCAGTGGAATCAAGAACAATGCCACGAAGTCAAAGAGAATGTAGCAATAAGTAATGGACACAATACACACAATGGGAGGAGGGGTATACCTTTGATATACCATTGATGAGTTCCGAGAGTTTTTCTACTCCCAGAACCTGGCCATGGACCAGGCCATGAGGGAGCTAGATATCTCGAAGACAATGGGACCAGACACCATCTCTTCATTTGTTTTAAGGGAGGGAGCAGAGTGACTGTGTGATCCTGTATCTCCAATCTTCAACAAATCAGTTGAATCAGGGCAGATACCTGAAGTATGGAAAACAATGAATGTTGTCGCAATATTTAAAGAAACGAAGACAAACAGGTGGCACTGGATTACAGGCCAGTGTCATTGACATGAATAACATGTAGGGTTATGGAGAAGATTACCTAGAGAAGAGTAGAGGAGCACCTTGATAGTAGTACATAAAAACACCAGCCAGCACGATTGTGAGGATGGTAAATCCTGTCTCACAAATCTACTAGAGCTTTATGAAACTGTAATGAAAGTTAGGCAGGGGAAAGAAAGAGAGAGAGGAGGGTGGACTGCATATTTTTGGACTGTAAAAAGGCTTTTGATGCAGTACTATACAAGAGATTGAGACAATAGCTATAGGAGCAGTCTGAATAATAAGGAAAGCTCTACAGTGGATCAAGGAATAGTTAACAGGAAGAAACAACACTTTTTCCGGGAAAAGGCATCGGAATGGACCTGATGATATCAGAGGAGAGAAGAACCAGGAGTGACATGATTACAAGTTAATGAGACTGACATGGTACACAGACCGAGTCTGTTTGAGAGGCGGATCTCAAAAACACGAGGACACAGCTGTTACAAACACAGATGAGCCATAGGGATGTTAGGAAGTATTTATTTAGTCTCAGGCTGGTTGATAAGTGGAGTGATTGGATGAGGCAGCGGTGAAAGCCAACTCAATACACAGCTTCAAGAGTAGATATGATAAGGCAAAAGAGGCCAGAAGTCAATGATGGTGATCAAGGTGGTCTAGGAGGCGGAGCAAGGAGCTAAGTATCGACCCCACGAGCACAAATAGGTGAGTACACACATTATATACTAATACACACACACATATACATACACACACTCGACCCCTGCAACCACAAATAGGTGAGTACAAATAGGTGAGTACACAAACACACACACTCACACACACACACCTAACCAAACACGTAAGGAAACTAGAGAAAGTGCAAAGGATTGCAACAAGACTAGTCCCGGAGCTAGGGGAAAATCGACCTGACGACACTGGAAGACAGGAGAGATAGGGGGGATATGATAACGACATATAAAATACTGAGAGGAATCGACAAGGTGGACAGAGACCCGATGTTCCAGAGATGGGACACAGCAACAAGGGGTCACAATTGGAAGTTGAAGAAACAGATGAATCACAGGGATGTTAGGAAGTATTTCTTCAGTCACAGAGTTGTCAGGAAGTAGAATAGTGTGGGAAGTGATGAAGTGGAGGCAGGATCCATACATAGCTTTAAGAAGAGGTATGATGAAGCTCATGGAGCAGGAAGAATGACCTAGTAGCGACCAGTGAAGAGGCGGGGGCCAGGAGCTGTGAATTGACCCCTGCAACCACAATTAGGTGAGTACACACACAGACACACCACACAAACACGCACACACACACACACACACACACACACACACATACACACACACACAACCTAACCCAAAACACACATGCCATACCCAATGATTCCACCCACCTCATTACAAACTCCACCTTCACACCAACCACCCATAGTTCCCCATCAGATCTCCCACTTTCCCAACCCCAACATACCCCCCAGACTACGGTTTTAGAAAAGAAGTTAAAGGTTTGGTATACAAATGCAGATGGTATAACAAATAAATGTGAGGAGTGGCATGAAAGAATAAAGGAGACATCCCCAGACATAATAGCACTCACAGAAACGAAACTCACCAGGATGATAACAGATGCAATCTTTCCACCCGGATATCAAATCCTCAGGAAAGATAGAGGGAGAAGAGAGGGAGGAGGAGTTGCACTGCTCATTAAGAACAGGTGGGGATTTGAGGAAGTGGAAGGAATGGATGGAATGGGTGAAAGGAACTACATAGTAGGAACAATTCAGTCTGAGGGCCTTAAGGTGGTAATTGCTGTAATGTACAACCCGCCACAGAACTGCAGGAGGCCAAGAGAAGAATACGACGAGAGCAACAGAGCAATGGTAGACACACTAGCCGAGGTAGCCAGAAGAGCCCACATGGGGAGAGCAAAGTTACTAGTTATGGGTGATTTCAATCACAAAGAGATTGATTGGGAAAACCTGGAGCCCCATGGGGTCCTGAATCATGGAGAGCCAAGATGATGGATGTGGTACTGGAAAACCTCATGCATCAACATGTTAGAGACACTACCAGAGAGAGAGGTGGGGATGATCCAGCAAGACTCGACCTAGTATTCACCTTGAGTAGTTCGGACATCGAGGATATCACGTATGAAAGGCCCCTTGGAGCTAGTGATCATTTGGTTCTGTGTTTTGATTATATAGTTGAGCTACAAGTGGAGAGGGAGCAGGAATAGGAAGGGAGAAACGAAACTACAAAAGGGGGACTACACAGGCATGAGGAACCTCCTACAAGACGTTCAGTGGGAGAGAGAATTGGCAGGAAAACCAGTAAAAGAAATGATGGAATATGTGACAACCAAATGCAAAGAGGCAGAGGAGAGGTTTGTCCCCAAGGAAACAGAAGTAATGGGAAGACCAGAACGAGTCCTTGGTTCACCCAGAGGTGTAGGGAGGCAAAAAGTAAGTGTAATAGAGAATGGAAAAAGTACAGAAGACAAAGGACCCAGGAAAATAAAGAGATTAGCCGAAGAGCCAGAAACGAATATGCACAGGTAAGAAGGGAGGCTCAGCGACAATATGAAAATGATATAGCATCAAAAGTCAAGTCTGACCCGAAGCTGCTGTATAGCCACATCAGGAGGAAAACAACAGTCAAGGACCAGGTAATCAGGCTGAGAAAGGAAGGTGGGGAGTTCACAATAAACGACCAAGAGGTATGTGAGGAGCTCAACATGAGATTTAAAGAAGTATTTACACAGGAGACAGGAAGGACTCCAGGAATTCAGAATAGGGAGGTATACCAACAAGTGCTGGATGAAATACACACAACCGAGGAGGAGGTGAAGAAGCTGCTATGTGAACTCGATACCTCAAAAGCGGTGGGACCGGACAACATTTCTCCGTGGGTCCTTAGAGAGGAGCAGAGATGTTGTGTGTGCCACTAACACAAATCTTCAACACATCCATTGAAACTGGGCAACTACCTGAGGCGTGGAAGATGGCAAATGTAGTCCCAATTTTAAGAAAGGAGACAGACACGAGGCATTAAACTACAGACCTGTGTCACTGACGTGTATAGTATGCAAAGTCATGGAGAAGATCATCAGGAGGAGAATGGTGGAGCACCTAGAAAGACACAAGCTTATAAACGACAACCAGCATGGTTTCAGGGAAGGAAAATCCTGTGTCACAAACCTACTGCAGTTTTATGACAAGGTAACAGAAGTAAGACACGAGAGAGGGGTGGATAGACTGCATTTTTTGGACTGCAAGAAGGCGTTCGACACAGTTCCTCACAAGAGATTAATGCAAAAGCTAGAGGATCAGGCACACGTAACAGGAAAAGCACTGCAATGGATCAGAGAATATCTGACAGGGAGGCAACAACGAGTCATGGTACGTGACGAGATGTCAGAGTGGGCACCTGTGACGAGTGGAGTTCCACAAGGGTCAGTCCTAGGACCTGTACTGTTTTTGGTATATGTGAATGACATAACGGAAGGGATAGACTCAGAAGTGTCCCTGTTTGCAGATGATGTGAAGTTAATGAGAAGAATCAAATCAGTCGAGGATCAGGCAGGAATACAAAGAGACCTGGACAGGCTGCAAGCCTGGTCCAGTAACTGGCTCCTTGAATTTAACCCTGCCAAATGTAAAGTCATGAATATCGGGGAAGGGCAAAGAAGACCGCAGACAGAGTATAGTCTAGGTGGCCAAAGACTGCAAACCTCACTCAAAGAAAAGATCTTGGGGTGAGTATAATACCGAGCACATCTCCTGAGGCACACATCAATCAGATAACTGCTGCAGCATACGGGCGGCTGGCAAACCTAAGAATAGCGTTCCAATACCTCACCAAGGAATCATTCAAGACTCTGTATACCATATACGTCAGGCCCATACTGGAGTATGCAGCACCAGTTTGGAACCCACACCTGGTCAAGCACGTCAAGAAATTAGAGAAAGTGCAAAGGTTTGCAACAAGACTAGTCCCAGAGCTAAGGGGATTGTCCTACGAAGAAAGGTTAAGGGAAATCGGCCTGACGACACTAGAGGACAGGAGGGTTAGGGAGACATGATAACGACATATAAAATACTGCGAGGAATAGATAAGGTGGACAGAGACAAGATGTTCCAGAGAGGGGACACAGAAACAAGGGGTCACAATTGGAAGTTGAAGACTCCTATGAGTCAAAGGGATGTTAGGAAGTATTTCTTCAGTCATAGAGTTGTCAGGAAGTGGAATAGCTTGGAAAGCGACATAGTGGAGGCAGGAACCATACATAGTTTTAAGACTAGGTTTGATAAAGCTCATGGAGCAGGGAGAGAGAGGACCTAGTAGCAATCAGTGAAGAGGCGGGGCCAGGAGCTATGACTCGACCCCTGCAACCACAAATAGGTGAGTACAAATAGGTGAGTACACACACACAACACTGGAGGAAAGAAGGGTCAGAGGAGACATGATAACAACATACAACACAACTGGAAGCTGAAGACTCAGATGAGTCAAAGGGATGTTAGGAAGCATTTCTTCAGCCATAGAGTAGTCAGGAAGTGGTGTTCCAGAGGGAGGAACCATACATAGTTTTAAGACAAGGTATGATAAAGCTCATGGAGCAGGGAGAGCAGAGACCCAGTAGCGGACAGCGAAGAGGCGGGGCCAGGAGCTGAGTCTCGACCCCTGCAACCATAATTAGGTGAGTACAATTAAGTGAGTACACACACACACACACACATCAATTCCCGGCGGGGCCGAAACATTTCGAAGTGTTTCCTTGTACACACACACACACACACACACACACACACACACACACACACACATATATACAACTGGCCTAGTGTCTAATCGACATGTGCCTAGGGCAAAATGGTAACTGCTATGTGAGCTTGACATCTCTCCATGGGTCCTTAGAGAGGGAGCAGAGATGTTGTGTGTGCCACTAACAAAAATCTTCAACACATCCATTGAAACTGGGCAACTACCTGAGGTATGGAAAATGGAAAATGTAGTCCCAATTTTTAAGAAAGGAGACAGACACGAGGCATTAAACTACAGACCTGTGTCACTGACGTGTATAGTATGCAAAGTCATGGAGAAGATCATCAGGAGGTGAGTGGTGGAGCACCTAGAAAGACACAAGCTTATAAACGACAACCAGCACGGTTTCAGGGAAGGAAAATCCTACTGGAATTTTATGACAAGGTAACAGAAGTAAGACACGAGAGAGAGGGGTGGGTTGATTTCATTTTATTGGACTTCAAGAAGGCCTTCGACACATTTCCTCACAAAAGGTTAATGCAAAAGCTAGAGGATCAGGCACATATATCAGGAAAGGCACTGCAATGGATCAGCGAATACCTGACAGGGAGGCAACAACGAGTCATGGTACGTGACGAGGTGTCAGAGTGGGCGCCTGTGACGAGAAAGGGGTTCCACAGGGTCATTTCTTGGACCTGTGCTGTTTTTGGTATATGTGAATGACATAACGGAAGAGATAGACTCAGAAGTGTTCCTGTTTGCAGATGATGTGAAGTTAATGATAATTAAATCGGTCGAGGATCAGGCAGGACTACAAAGAGACCTGGACAGGCTACAAGCCTGGTCCAGCAACTGGCTTCTTGAATTTAACCCCGCTAAATGCAAAATCATGAAGATCGGGGAAGGGCAAAGAAGACCGCAGACAGAGTATATTCTAGGTGGCCAAAGACTGCAAACCTCACTCAAGAAAAAAGATCTTGGGGTGAGTATTATACAGAGCACATCTCCTGAGGCACACATCAATCAGATAACTGCTGCAGCATATGGGCGCCTGGCATACCTAAGAATAGCGTTCCAATACCTCAGTAACGAATCGTTCAAGACTCTGTACACCGTGTACGTCAGGCCCATACTGGAGTATGCAGCACCAATCTGGAATCCACACCTGGTCAAGCACGTCAAGAAATTAGAGAAAGTGCAAAGATTTGCAACAAGACTAGTTCCAGAGCTAAGGGATTGTCCTACAAAGAAAAGTTAAGGGAAATCGGCCTGACGACACTGGAGGACAGGAGAGTCAGAGGAGACATGATAACGACATATAATATACTGCGAGGAATTGACAAGGTGGACAGAGACAGGATGTTCCAGAGATGGGACACAGTAACAAGGGGTCACAATTGGAAGTTGAAGACTCCTACGAGTCAAAGGGATGTTAGGAAGTATTTCTTCAGTCATAGAGTTGTCAGGAAGTGGAATAGTCTAGAAAGTGACGTAGTGGAGGCAGGAACCATACATAGTTTTAAGACGAGGTTTGATAAAGCTCATGGAGCAGGGAGAGAGAGGACCTAGTAGCAATCAGTGAAGAGGCGAGGCCAGGAGCTGTGACTCGACCCCTGCAACCACAAATAGGTGAGTACACACACACACCACACACAAACACACACACTCAAACACACACACACACACACTCACACTGTGGTAGTGTCAACGGGACTTACTGTTGGGTCAACTGTGATAGTGTCAACGGGACTTACTGTTGGGTCAACTGTGGGAGTGTCAACGGGACTTACTGTTGCGTCAACTGTGGTAGTGTCAACGGGACATACTGTTGGGTCAACTGTGGTAGTGTCAACGGGATTTACTGTTGGGTCAACTGTGGTAGTGTCAACGGGACTTACTGTTGGGTCAACTGTGGTAGTGTCAACGGGACTTACTGTTGGGTCAACTGTGGTAGTGTCAACGGGAATTACTATTGCGTCAACTGTGGTAGTGTCAACGGGACTTACTGTTGGGTCAACTGTGGTAGTGTCAACGGGACTTACTGTTGGGTCAACTGTGGTAGTTTCAACGGGACTTACTGTTGGGTCAACTGTGGTAGTGGCAACGGGACTTACTGTTGCGTCAACTGTGGTAGTGTCAACGGGACATACTGTTGGGTCAACTGTAGTAGTGTCAACGGGACTTACTGTTGGGTCAACTGTGGTAGTGTCAACGGGAATTACTATTGCGTCAACTGTGGTAGTGTCAACGGGACTTACTGTTGGGTCAACTGTGGTAGTGTCAACGGGACTTACTGTTGGGTCAACTGTGGTAGTGTCAACGGGACTTACTGTTGGGTCAACTGTGGTAGTGTCAACGGGACTTACTGTTGGGTCAACTGTGGTAGTGTCAACGGGACTTACTGTTGGGTCAACTATGGTAGTGGCAACGGGACTTACTGTTGGGTCAACTGTGGTAGTGTCAAGGGGACTTACTGTTGGGTCAACTGTGGTAGTGTCAACGGGAATTACTGTTGCGTCAACTGTGGTAGTGTCAACGGGAATTACTGTTGCGTCAACTGTGGTAGTGTCAACGGGAATTACTATTGCGTCAACTGTGGTAGTGTCAACGGGACTTACTGTTGCGTCAACTGTCGTAGTGGACGGAGGGAGCTCCGTCATCCAACATGTAATTAATGACGTTGCATCTAGCCAATAGTAGAACACTTTGTCATCCTCAAGGAACCAATAAGAGGAGGAGGGGAGGTGTGAGGGAGGGGTGAGGAGGTGAGAGGAGGTGGAGGGGAGGGGTGAGGGAGGTGAGAGGGGAGGTGTGATGGGAGGGGTAAGGGAGGTGAGAGGGGAGGTGTGAGGGGAGGGGTGAGGGAGGTGAGAGGGGAGGTGTGAGGGGAGGGGTGGGGAGGTGTGAGGGGAGGTGTGAGGGGAGGGTGGGGAGGTGTGAGGGAGGTGTGAGGGGAGGGGTGGGGAGGTGTGAGGGAGGCAAGATGTTGAGCAGTGGAGTAGAAGACTTGAAGGGCCAGGGTGGGGAGGGAGGGGGTGGGGAGGGGAGGGAGGGGTGGGGAGGTGTTCCATCAACTAAGTCATCCACACCTTCAGTAGCATCTTAAGTCATGAAGGAGGAAGATGCGTGAAAATTTAAGTTGAGGAAGTTAGAATGATGATAGTGGGTGGGGGAGGGGTGGGGGAGGGACGGGTGGGTGGGGGAGGGGTGGTGGGGGTGGGGTGGGTGGGGGAGGGGTTGGTGGAGGGAGGGGTGGGTGGGGGTAGGGGTGGTTGGAGGGAGGGGTGGGTGGGGGTAGGGGGGAAATGTAGAGGAACTTTAAGCGTAAATTGTGACAGAGAAAGAAAGACAAGAGCAATAAGAACGACTTATGGGAGAACGACAAGTCTTATTACCATGTAATGGGTTAAGTTAAGTTAGGTTAATTTGGGTTAGGTTAAGTTGGGTTAGGTTACGTTAGGCTAGGTTAGGTTAGGTTAGACTAGGTTAAGGTAAGTTAGGTTATGTTAGGTTAGGTTGTGTTAGGTTAGGTTACATTGGGTTAGGTTAGGTTGTTAAGTTAGGTTACGTTATATTAGGTTAGCTTGGGTTGAGTTAGGTTAGGTTATGTTAGGTTGGGTTAGGTTAGCTTAAGTTAGGTTAGGTTAGGTTATATTAGGTTGAGTTAGGTTAGCTTAAGTTAGGTTAGGTTATGTTAGGTTGGGTTAGGTTACCTTAAATTAGGTTAGGTTATGTTAGTTTAGGTTAGGTTGGGTTAGGTTAGCTTAGCTTAAGTTAGGTTAGGTTAGGTTAGGTTATGTTAGATTAGGTTAGGTTAGTTTAGGTTATGTTAGGTTGGGTTAGGTTAGCTTAGCTTAAGTTAGGTTAGGTTAGGTTATGTTAGATTAGGTTAGGTTAGTTTAGGTTATGTTAGGTTGGGTTAGGTTAGGGTAGGTAAAGTTTGTCTTAGAAAGATTTACACTTAGTGATGCCAGGCCCGACCGTCGGTCCCTCTTGGCCCTACCATCTGGCCCTCTTGGCCCTACCGTTGGGCCCTCTTGGCCCACTACTCTTTGCAAATTGATATAATTATTAGTGGAGAATGGCGAATTGTATTTGACTGATATTTCGCCATGAGCAGTGCCGACGAGCAGTGCCGACGAGCAGTGCCAACGAGCAATGCCGACGAGCAGTGCCAACGAGCAATGCCGACGAGCAGTGCCGACGAGCAATGCCGACGATCAGTTCCGACACAAAAATGTTTAATATATTGATTAATTTAACTCTTATTGAGAGGGTTAGTATTGTGATAACGAAAGTACTGGTGTTGATAGTGAGTTCAACTGTTACATTCTGATTAGTGAGTCAATATATTGTACTTTTCCACATGATCATTCACAGCTTCTGCATGTGAGGATGGTGAATTAGACACATATGCAACACTTGGGAATCTTTATTGAAGAAACGTTTCGCCACACAGTGGCTTCATCAGTCCATACAAAGGAGAATGGTGAAGATCAGGAGGAGTTTGAGGTGGTCAGTCCCTCAACCTTGAGTCGATGTGATCAGTCCATCAATCTTGTAAAGAATACAGCATATGTGCGAAGGAGAAGCTTATATACCGTAGACAGGAGAGGTGCAGCAGTCGTAGGTGGTGTCACATTTGTCCAATGTGGAAGTAGGTCGTGCCCAAGGGTTAGGCAAGTGAAGAATTCCCTGTATTTAGATACCAAGACGTCGCTGTATCGTTTCTTCAATAAAGATACCCAAGTGTTGCATATGTGTCTAATTTATCAACTCGTCGGTTCTGTGAACCATTCATCTACATGTGAGGATGATAGTGCCATGAAGGTGAGAGTACCTGCATGGTGTGAACATCAGTGTTGAGACCAACATAAGCCAGACTTGCTTGCTAGGTGAACAGGGACAACCAGTGTAAGGAAATACGCCTAATGTTTCTATCCTTGCCGAGGATCGAACCACGGACATTGTGTGTGAGGCGAGAGCGTTGCCTAACAGGCCACGGGTGGGTGGGTTTAATATGTTACCCCAGACTGCTACATACTCAACACGCATCATGCGCCTCAACTTTGGCTGCACATGGTGTCATGTGGTCAGCTGGGGAGCAGCACATCAATGTCACCTCCATAATGTGGTCAGCTGGGGAGCAGCACATCAATGTCACCTCCATAATGATCATTGTTGTGACTATAACTGCCACAACCAGACAAGTCAGCGGTGTGTGTTGACTACTTCACTAGCACTGGCCTCCCCACATATACACTTCACATTGCATTTATCCAGCATGATAAATACATCGTGAACTGTGTGTGTGTGTTTGTGTGTGTTTGTGTGTTTGAGTGTGTGTGTGTGTGTTTGTGTGTGTGTGTGTGTGTGTGTGTGTATGTGTGTGTCTCAGTATATGTACATGAAAAGTTTGCTTTAATCTTTATTTTAGGAATTACATAATTCTTGACTGGTGGTGGACAGGTGACTTAAGACCCTTTGAGCAGTCTCTAGGCTTCAAGCCCAAGTAAGCAACCAGCCTCCAGCAAGACTACAAATATCACTGCAAAATAGTATACAGTACCGACAATATCTGGAGACGTTTCGCCAAGCACAGAGATGATGCACAAGGGCAGTAGAAGGTAAGACAATCAGTCTTGCAGAACAGACTCTTCTTGCTCATCCTGTCAATTTCTCTCAATATCATGTAGTGTGCGTCAATATCATGTACTGTGCGTCAATATCATGTACTGTGCGTCAATATCATGTAGTGTGTGTCAATATCATGTACGTGTCAATATCATGTAGTGGCGTCAATATCATGTACTGTGCGTCATATCATGTACGTGTCAATATCATGTACTGTGGTCAATATCATGTACTGTGCGTCAATATCATGTACTGTGTGTCAATATCATGTATGTGGTCAATATCATGTACTGTGTGTCAATATCATGTACTGTGGTCAATATCATGTACTGTGTGTCAATATCATGTAGTGTGGTCAATATCATGTACTGTGCGTCAATATCATGTACTGTGCGTCAATATCATGTACTGTGTGTCAATATCATGTACTGTGTGTCAATATCATGTAGTGTGCGTCAATATCATGTACTGTGCGTCAATATCATGTACTGTGTCAATATCATGTACTGTGTGTCAATATCATACTGTGTATATCATGTACTGTCAATATCATGTAGTGCTCAATATCATGTACTGTGTCAATATCATGTACTGTGTGTCAATATCATGTACTGTGTGTCAATATCGACTGTGTGTCAATATCATGTACTGTGTCAATATCATGTACTGTTTCAATATCATGTACTGTGCGTCAATATCATGTAGTGTGCGTCAATATCATGTACTGTGTTTCAATATCATGTACAGTGCGTCAATATCATGTACTGTGCGTCAATATCATGTACTGTGTGTCAATATCATGTAGTGTGCGTCAATATCATGTACTGTGTGTCAATATCATGTACTGTGTGTCAATATCATGTACTGTGTGTCAATATCATGTACTGTGTGTCAATATCATGTACTGTGTGTCAATATCATGTAGTGTGTGTCAATATCATGTACTGTGTGTCAATATCATGTACTGTGTGTCAATATCATGTACTGTGCGTCAATATCATGTACTGTGTGTCAATATCATGTACTGTGTGTCAATATCATGTAGTGTGCGTCAATATCATGTACTGTGCGTCAATATCATGTACTGTGTGTCAATATCATGTACTGTGTGTCAATATCATGTACTGTGCTTCAATATCATGTACTGTGTGTCAATATCATGTACTGTGCGTCAATATCATGTACTGTGTGTCAATATTATGTACTGTGCGTCAATATCATGTAGTGTGCGTCAATATCATGTACAGTGCGTCAATATCATGTACTGTGTGTCAATATCATGTACTGTGTGTCAATATCATGTACTGTGTGTCAATATCATGTAGTGTGCGTCAATATCATGTACTGTGCGTCAATATCATGTACTGTGTGTCAATATCATGTACTGTGTGTCAATATCATGTACTGTGCGTCAATATCATGTACTGTGTGTCAATATCATGTAGTGTGTGTCAATATCATGTACTGTGTGTCAATATCATGTACTGTGTGTCAATATCATGTACTGTGTGTCAATATCATGTAGTGTGTGTCAATATCATGTACTGTGTGTCAATATCATGTACTGTGCGTCAATATCATGTACTGTGTGTCAATATCATGTACTGTGTGTCAATATCATGTAGTGTGCGTCAATATCATGTACTGTGCGTCAATATCATGTACTGGTGTCAATATCATGTACTGTGGTCAATATCATGTACTGTGCTTCAATATCATGTACTGTGTGCAATATCATGTACTGTGCGTCAATATCATGTACTGTGTGTCAATATTATGTACTGTGCGTCAATATCATGTAGTGTGCGTCAATATCATGTACAGTGCGTCAATATCATGTACTGTGTGTCAATATCATGTAGTGTGCGTCAATATCATGTACTGTGCGTCAATATCATGTACTGTGTGTCAATATCATGTACTGTGTGTCAATATCATGTACTGTGTGTCAATATCATGTACTGTGCGTCAATATCATGTACTGTGTGTCAATATCATGTACTGTGTGTCAATATCATGTAGTGTGTGTCAATATCATGTACTGTGTGTCAATATCATGTACTGTGTGTCAATATCATGTACTGTGCGTCAATATCATGTACTGTGTGTCAATATCATGTACTGTGTGTCAATATCATGTACTGTGCGTCAATATCATGTACTGTGCTTCAATATCATGTACTGTGCGTCAATATCATGTAGTGTGTGTCAATATCATGTAGTGTGCGTCAATATCATGTACTGTGTGTCAATATCATGTACTGTGTGTCAATATCATGTACTGTGCGTCAATATCATGTACTGTGCGTCAATATCATGTCAGTTCTGTCCTCTGGTGTCGTCAGGTAAACTTCACATAAACACAATGATAAGACTGAGGGATATCACAGGAGTGAGGGATGATGCAAGATAATGTAAGGGATACTCACACTAATATCGTTGGGCTCTGCCCAAAATGACTTAGATTCTGTACACTCTGGCTGAAATCATGCCATACACCGCACAGTAAAACTCCACCCAGGATACTGACCTTCACAAATTTCCTAAATTTGCTTGTATGAGATAAGTGAAATGTGGATATAAATCCAGATGTACTCCTGTAAACTTTTTGAGGCCTAGTTCCTAGGCCTTTTGTGTATCCATATGCACTTGCGCTAATTTATTGTGCACCAGATAGCCATCCACAGGATGGCTATCTGGTGCACAATAAATTAGCCACTTCGGCGGCAAAGATCTAATACTTCACGACGCTCTCAGGGAGAGACACCTCACTGAGGGATACCTTACCGAGGAACACCTCACCGAGGGACACCTCACCGAGGGATACCTCACCGAGGGACACCTCACCTAGGGATACCTCACCGAGGGATACCTCACTGAGGGATACCTTACCGAGGAACACCTCACCGAGAGACACCTCACCGAGGGATACCTCACCGAGGAACACCTTACCGAGGGACACCTCACCGAGGGAAACCTCACCGAGGGATACCTTACCGAGGGATACCTCACCGAGAGATACCTCACCGAGGGATACCTTCCCGAGGAACACCTCACCGAATGACACCTCACCGAGGGATACCTTACCGAGGGACACCTCACCGAGGGATACCTCACCGAGGGATACCTCACTGAGGGATACCTTACCGAGGAACACCTCACCGAGGGACACCTCACCGAGGGATACCTCACCTAGGGATACCTCACCGAGGGATACCTCACTGAGGGATACCTTACCGAGGAACACCTCACCGAGGGACACCTCACCGAGGGATACCTCACCGAGGGACACCTCACCGAGGGACACCTCACCGAGGGATACCTCACCGAGGGATACCTTACCGAGGAACACCTCACCGAGGGACACCTCACCGAGGGATACCTCACCGAGGAACACCTCACCGAGGGACACCTCACCGAGGGATACCTCACCGAGGGATACCTCACCGAGGGATACCTCACCGAGGGATACCTCACCGAGGGATACCTCACCGAGGGACACATCACCGGCCGTTAGTGCCAGTCCCTGGACACATTTTGACTACCAGTCACACCATGGGTATGAGGTGCGTAATAAAGACATTGATCTAACTACCGTCACTGGTCTGCACTAACTCTTGCACTCGCTAACTACTTCCCCAGTGAAAATAAGTCACTTCGTCTGACTGTTTTGCGTTATCCTAAGTAATTTACACTATGTGTGATAATTACACTTATGTGTACCTGTGCCTAAATAAACCTACTTATTCCTCTCTACTTGCTTCACATCCAGGCCTAGATATAGAGAGAAACATTCACTCCCATGGCAAAGTTCTAACAGTGTGTCCTGTCGAGTGCGGTCTTAGGTGAAAGTGGCAACGTTCTTTGTGGTGGGAGATACAAGACAGTGGCACCAGTCTTTGTGGTGGGAGATACAAGACAGTGGCACCAGTCTTTGTGGTGGGAGATACAAGACAGTGGCACCAGTCTTTGTGGTGGGAGATACAAGACAGTGGCACCAGTCTTTGTGGTGGGAGATACAAGACAGTGGCACCAGGGGATTAACACTGACAGATCTTACAGCTGTCACTTTCTTTACACACAAGCATGAGAGAACACTTTCCACAGTACCTATACATCAACAGGGTGAGGGTGAAGTGCAGGGAGGAATGTTGGAGAGGTGATGGGGAAGGTAGAAAGGGATCTCAGAAGGGATGGAGAGAATGATACTAGTATGATAATAGATAGAAGGAAGGAGGGAGAGATGCTGGTGCAGTAACAGGAGGGAGGGAGGGAGGGATGCTGGTGCAGTAACAGGAGGGAGGGAGGGAGGGATGCTGGTGCAGTAACAGGAGGGAGGGAGGGAGGGATGCTGGTGCAGTAACAGGAGGGAGGGAGGGAGGGATGCTGGTGCAGTAACAGGAGGGAGGGAGGGAGGATGCTGGTGCAGTAACAGGAGGGAGGGAGGGAGGATGCTGGTGCAGTAACGGAGGGAGGGAGGGAGGGATGCTGGTGCAGTAACAGGAGGGAGGGAGGGAGGGATGCTGGTGCAGTAACAGGAGGGAGGGAGGGAGGGATGCTGGTGCAGTAACAGGAGGGAGGGAGGGAGGGATGCTGGTGCAGTAACAGGAGGGAGGGAGGGAGGGATGCTGGTGCAGTAACAGGAGGGAGGGAGGGAGGGAGGGATGCTGGTGCAGTAACAGGAGGGAGGGAGGGAGGGAGGGATGTTGGTGCAGTAACAGGAGAGAGGGAGGGAGGGAGGGATGCTGGTGCAGTAACAGGAGGGAGGGAGGGAGGGATGTTGGTGCAGTAACAGGAGAAGGGAGGGAGGGAGGATGCTGGGCAGTAACAGGAGGAGGGAGGTAAGGAGGAGGGAGGAGAGAGGGATGACGGGAGGGAGGAAGGAAGGGAGGAGGGAGGGATGGATGAAGGGAGGGAGGGGGAAGGGAAGGAGAGAGGAAGGGAAGGAGAGAGGAAGGGAGGGAGGGAAGGAGGTAGGAAGGGAGAGAGGGAGGGAGAGGGAGGGAGGGAGGGAGGAAGGAAGGTAGGGAGGAAGGAGGGAGGAAAGGAGGGAGGGAGGAAGGGAGGGAGGAGGGAGGGAGGAAAGGAGGGAGGGAGGAGGGAGGGATGGCGAGGGAGGGAGGAGCGAGGAGGAGGAGAAGGCCTCTAAGCTAGGTCAGGTCGTCTGGGAGTCGATCAGAGTTCCCGTCACACAGTTTTATTCTCCTCACTCAGTCTCCCTCCTTCTCTCTCCCATACAGTCCCCTCACCCTCTTCTCCCTCACTCTCTTCTCCCTCACTACAGTCTCCCTCACCCTCTTCTCCCTCACTACGGTCTCCCTCATTCACATCCTAGGGTTTCACTCAACCTTTTCCCTTCACTAGGCTCCTCACCTCTTTATACCCGAGTTTTTCCCCACTTCAACCTGTTAAATAAAATGGTTTCCTTCGTGGCAGAGTTACTTTTAAGTTCATTGGTATGTACCATGTTTCTCCCACTCGAACCTTTAATCAATGGTTTCTCTGTGTTCAACAGTTACATGTTAAATGTGACAGTCATGTGTACACAATGTTACAATGTGCACACAGTCATGTGTACACAATGTTACAATGTGCACACAGTCATGTGTACACAATGTTACAATGTGCACACAGTCATGTGTACACAATGTTACAATGTGCACACAGTCATGTGTACACAATGTTACAATGTGCACACAGTCATGTGTACACAATGTTACAATGTGCACACAGTCATGTGTACACAATGTTACAATGTGCACACAGTCATGTGTACACAATGTTACAATGTGCACACAGTCATGTGTACACAATGTTACAATGTACACACAGTCATGTGTACACAATGTTACAATGTGCACACATCCATATGTACACAATGTTACAATGTGCACACAGTCATGTGTACACAATGTTACAATGTGCACACAGTCATGTGTACACAATGTTACAATGTGCACACAGTCATGTGTACACAATGTTACAATGTGCACACAGTCATGTGTACACAATGTTACAATGTGCACACAGTCATGTGTACACAATGTTACCATGTGCACACATTCATGTGTACACAATGTTACAATGTGCACACAGTCATGTGTACACAATGTTACAATGTGCACACAGTCATGTGTATACAATGTTACAATGTGCACACAGTCATGTGTACCTCACACTGTTAATGTTGCACAGTCTGTACCAGGAAAGTTACATTACCAGGTCAGGTACCAGGAAGTTGAAAACTTCCCGTCAGGTCTCACCAGGAAGTTGCATCGATCAGGTCACCAGGAAGGTTGACACTTCCCTTGTCAGGTCACCAGGAATGTTGACACTTCCCTAATCATGTCACCAGGAAGGTTGACATTTCCCTGGTCAGGTCACAAGGAAGGTTGCCTCTTCCCTGGTCAGGTCACTAGAAAGTTAACACTTCCCTTATCAGGTCACTAGAAAGGCTGACACTTCCCTGGTCAGGTCACTAGGAAGGTTGACACTTAACTGGTCAGGCCACTAGGAAGGTTGACACTTCTCTGGTCAGGTCACTAGGAAGGCTGACACTTCCCTGGTTAGGTCACTAGGAAGGTTGACACTTCCCTGGTCAGGTCACTTGAAAGGTTGACACTTCCCTGGTCAGGTCAATAGGAAGGCTGACACTTCCCTGGTCAGGTCACTAGGAAGGTTGACACTTCCCTGGTCAGGTCACTTGAAAGGTTGACACTTTCCTGGTCAGGTCACTAGAAAGGCTGACACTTCCCTGATCAGGTCACCAGGAAGGTTGACACTTCCCTTGTCAGGTCACCAGGAATGTTGACACTTCCCTAATCATGTCACCAGGAAAGTTGACACTTCCCTTATCAGGTCACTAGAAAGGCTGACACTTCCCTGGTCAGGTCACTTGAAAGGTTGACACTTCCCTGGTCAGGTCACTAGAAAGGCTGACACTTCCCTGGTCAGGTCACATGGAAGGTTGACACTTTCCTGGTCAGGTCACTAGGAAGGCTGACACTTCCCTGGTCAGGTCACTTGAAAGGTTGACACTTCCCTGGTCAGGTCACTAGAAAGGCTGACACTTCCACGGTCCGGTCACTAGAAATTTTTGGCACTTCGCTGGTCAGATCACTAGGAAGGCTGACACTTCCCTGGTCAGGTCATTAGAAAGGCTGACACTTCCCTGGTCAGGTCACATGGAAGGTTGACACTTCCCTGGTCAGGTCATTAGAAAGGCTGACACTTCCCTGGTCAGGTCACATGGAAGGTTGACACTTTCCTGGTCAGGTCACTAGGAAGGCTGACACTTCCCTGGTCAGGTCACTTGAAAGGTTGACACTTCCCTGGTCAGGTCACTAGAAAGGCTGACACTTCCACGGTCCGGTCACTAGAAAGGTTGACACTTCCCTGGTCATATCACTAGAAAGGCTGACACTTCCCTGGTCAGGTCATTAGAAAGGCTGACACTTCCCTGGTCAGGTCACATGGAAGGTTGACACTTCCCTGGTCAGGTCACTAGGAAGGTTGTCTCTTCCCTGGTCAGGTCACTAGGAAGGTTGATACTTCCCTGGTCAGGTCGCTAGAAAGGCTGACACTTCCCTGGTCAGGTCACTAAAAGGTTGATACTTCCCTGGTCAGGTCACTAGAAATTTTTGGCACTTCGCTGGTCAGATCACTAGGAAGGTTGACACTTCCCTGGTCAGGTCATTAGAAAGGCTGACACTTCCCTGGTCAGGTCACATGGAAGGTTGACACTTCCCTGGTCAGGTCACTAGGAAGGTTGTCTCTTCCCTGGTCAGGTCACTAGGAAGGTTGATAAATCCCTGGTCAGGTCGCTAGGTCTATCATTCTAGCAGCCTGGTCTATCATCCCAGCAGCCTGGTCTATCATCCTAGCAGCCTGGTCTATATCTTAGCAGCCTGGTCTATCATCCTTACAGCCTGGTCTATCATCCTTACAGCCTGGTCTATCATCCTTACAGCCTGGTCTATCATCCTTACAGCCTGGTCTATCGTCCTTACAGCCTGGTCTATCATCCTTACAGCCTGGTCTATCATCCTAGCAGCCTGGTCTATCATCCCAGGATGCGTGAACAGGTGGTCTACGTCTCTCACAAGCTGTGAACTGTGATCATCAAGCAGTGTGATGTAGCACGGGTATGCTTGTTGCTTGAAGTTGTAGACAACAGGTGCTGGAGCTGGTGTAGACAGTACGCCTACCTACCTGTTTCACATACCACTCGCTAGGGGGAATTTGCAGGCCTAAGGCCTAGTTTCGTAAGTGCTCGGCAGAGGTAAGGCGCCTAGGTGTATCCTGGCGACCAGCTCTCTGTCTCACTGCGCCTAGATGACCATCAGTCAACACCTCACCTCACCTGGAGCTGAACTCTTCTCCATGTTGAGGGACTGACCACGTCAAATACTTTTTTTCCAAGGTTGATGGACTGATTACATCATCTTCATTTAATTTCTATTGCTCCCTTTGTATTTGACTGAAGAAGCCTACTCTGTAGGTGAGACGTTTCATGAATAAAGATACCCAATTGTTGCACATGTGTCTTAATCTTCAACTTGTTAGTATTTTATACTATTTTCAACAACCTTCCCTTAGGACTGGCTCCTGGCTACCCCAACGAGCGTCTACCATGTGTACCCACTTTGTTAATAAAGCCAACTCTGGTCCTCAGGTGTGATCTGTACTTAGCTCAGTGACGACGTGTTTAGTGTACTGTCTGTGAATCTGAACAAAGATGTCTTCCATTGAACAACTTTACCAGCAGCTTAAGGAGGAGCTTAGGGTAGCTAAGCTCGAGATACGGCGATTGATGTAGGAAAACAAGAGGATTCATAGTAATCCTCCTGTTGTGAGTCCTCAGGTCAGGAGGGAAACCTGGACAGTGGCTGAGCAACATGGGACGAAGCTGAGGATCAAGAAGATGGAAGGAATGACAGAAACAACGAAGAACCATGAATGTGGGTTGTCTACTGGGAATATCACAGCGAGCGAAATGGTTACCCCAGTTCACAGATGATAAGTGTTCTCTAAGCCCATTGTAATCTGCTAAGCAAAAATCTGGGACCGTTACTGAATTATCCCTAGTATCATATTTCCATTCAATGTTAAAGGTAATTGATATGTAGTTGCTTGTGCCGAGTTCCTCTGTAATTTCTAAATTATTAACAAGGGTTTCCTTGTTTGCCAGAACCAAGTCAAGCAGGTTATTTCCCCTTGTAGGCTCTGTCACAAACTGCTTCAAAAAACAATCCTGAACTACTTCTAAGAAGTCGTTAGATTCTAAATTCCCAGTCAAGAAATTCCAATCAATCTGACTAAAGTTAAAGTCTCCTAGAATTACTATGTTATCGTGCCTTGTGGCCTTAACAATTTCCTCCCATAGTAGTCTCCCTTGGTCTAAGTTTGGGGGATGGTATATCACTCCTAAAATCAATTTTTCATGCCCCTCTGAAAATTCTATCCAGACAGACTCTGTATGTGTTATTTCAGATTTTATACCAGTTTTTATGCAACAGTTCAAGCGATCTCGGACATACAGTGCCACCCCACCCCCCATCCCGATACTTCTATCTACTTGGAACAATTTAAAACCCTGGATGTGACATTCAGCAGGCATGTCCCGATTTTTCGAATTAAACCATGTCTCAGTTATGGCAAGTACATCAGTGTTACCTGCACTAGCAACTAAACTCAACTCGTCCATCTTATTTCTAGCACTACGACTATTACTGTAATATATGTTTAAAGACCCTCCTTTCTCTTTACCCTTCCTGCTCATTTCTGTTTTTCCATTATACCTATTACTGTCCTTGTTAGTGTTAAGATTTATGATATCAAATCCTAAATCAGTATTTCGACACTCATTATTTTCCATTCCTAAACCCATATCTCTAACTAATCCTAGTTTAAAGCCCTAACAACATCCTCAACTGAGCTAGCTAGAAAACCCACACCTGCCCTGGATAAGTGAACCCCATCCCTGGCATACATGTCATTTCGGCCATAGAAGTGGTCCCAGTTGTCAATGAATGGTACTGCATTATCTGTACAGTGTTTTTCCAGCCAGCAATTTATACCAATCGCTCTGGACAACCATTCATTTCCAACACCTCTTCTTGGGAAAATGCCACATATAACAGGGCTCCCTCCCTTCTTCCTAATAATATCTATTGCTGTCATATACCTTCTAACTAAATCCTCACTTCTATGCTTGCCTACATCATTGCCTCCAGCACTGAGGCAGATAATAGGATTGATCCCATTACCATGCATGATGCTGTCAAGCTGGCTAACTATGTCCTCCATCCCAGCCTCAGGAAAGCAAACTCTCTGTCTCTTACTCCTATCCTTTAAGCAGAAGTCCATATCCATGTACCTAAACTTACTGTCCCCAACAAGCACAATATTCTTACCTTCCCTGATGTTCCTCATTGTGACGTTCCCAGTATTCGACTCACATTCGTCTGGTAGCACAGAAAAGGAGTTCGAAGTTTCCACAGCAGTCTCTTTCTTCTCCATTCGTCTTCTTGATCATCAACTTCGTCCCATGCTGTCCGGCCACTGCCCAGGTTCCCTTCTTGACCTGAGGACTCACAACAGGAGGACAACTACGAATCCTCTTGTTTTCCTCTGTCAATCGCCGTATCTGAAGCTTCGCTACCCTCAAATCCTCCATAAGCTGCTGGTAAAATTGCTCAATGGAGGGCATCTTGGTTCAGTCCACAGGGAGTATACTAGACACGTCCACGCCCACTGTTATTTATAATATATATAAATGACTTTGACGAGGGAATTACTAGTGATATGAACAAATTCACTGATGACACGAAGATAGGTAGGATAATAGATTCAGACGTTGATGTCACGGAACTTCAGGAGGATTTAGACACCTTTGATATACCTTTGATATACATTTGAAGAGTTTCGAGAGTATCTACTCTCTGAGCCCGGCCATGAGCCAGGCTCGTCTGGTGCTTGCCTGGTCAACCAGGCTGTTGCTGCTGGAGGCCCGCTGCCCCACATATCCATCACAGCCTGGTTGATCTGGCACCTGGTGAAGATATTTGTCCAGTTTCCTCTTGAAGGCTTCTACACTGGTTCCAGCCGTGTTTCGGATATCTTCTGGTAAGATGTTGAATAGTCTGGGACCCCGGATGTTAATACAGTGCTCCCGTATTGTCCCCACCGCACCCCTGCTCCTCACTGGGTTTATTTTACACTTCCTCCCATATCTCTCACTCCAGTATGTTGTTATGATGGCAGTGTGCAGATTTGGGACCAGGCTCTCAAGTACTTTCCAGGTATATATTATCATGTATCTCTCTCTCCTCCGCTCCAATGAGTACATGTTCAAGACTTGAAGGCGTTCCCAATAATTTAGATGTTTCAGTGGCTCAATGTGAGCCGTAAACGATCTATGAATTTGTTCCAGCTCTGATATTTCTCCTGCCCTGAACGGGGCCGTCAGCACTGAGCAGTATTCTAAGTGAGGGAGCACTAGCGATTTGAATAGTGTCACCATCGGCATTATTTCCCTTGTTTTGAAAGTTCTCAATACCCACCCCGTCATCTTCCTGGCTGTTGTGATCTTTGTCTTGTTATGGTCTTAAACGACAGATCAGCAGACATAATTATTCCCAAGTCCTTTACGGGTTCCTTTCGTTCTATGTGGTGACCCTCTTGCGTTTTGTATATAGTGTTCCTTTTGAGTTCTTCATTTTTTTCCATACCTAAGCAGCTGAAACTTATCACCATTGAACGTCATGTTGTTCTCCACTGCCCACTGGAAGACACTGCTTATGTCCTCCTGTAATTTTTCAGTGTCCTCTACCGTAGTGACTTTCATGCTTAGTTTAGTGTCATCTGCAAATGATGATACAAAAGTGTGACGGGTGTTTTTATCTATGTCTGCTATGAGGATGAGAAACAGCAGAGGTGCCAGGACAGTGTCTTGGGGCACTGAGCTTTTGACCTCGCTGATGCTGGATCTTGCCCTGTTCACTACTACTTTTTGTGTTCTGTGTGTTAGGAACTCAAAAATCCATCTGCCTACCTTCCCCGTAATGCCTATGGCCCTCATTTTTTGCGCTATCACTCCATGATCGCATTTGTCAAACGCCTTTGCAAAATCTGTGTAAATCACATCTGCGTTTTGGTCGTCCTCCAACGCCTCCGTAATTCTGTCATAATGGTTCAGCAGCTGTGACAGGCATGATCGTCCCGCTCTAAAGCCATGCTGGTTCGGGTTATGTTGGTTGTGCTGGTCCATGAAGTTGGTTTATACCAGCTGGTCTCTACCAGGTTTTCTCTAACAGACGGTTTCTGAGAAATGGTGTCTGCCAGCTTGTTTCTACCAGACGGTTTATACTAGCTGGTGTCTGCCAGCTGATCTCTACCAGATGGTTTCTGCCAGCTGGCGTCTGCCAGCTGCGGTAGTTACTTTAAAGTCATGGTTCCGCTGGTTACATAACGCGACAACCTCTCTGTTCCCTCACCCTCCCCACCACAGGTGGTCCCTCACCCTCCCCACCACAGATGGTTCCTCCCCTCCCCACCACAGGTGATCCCTCACCCTCCCCACCACAGGTGGTCCCTCCCCTTCCCCACCACAGGTGGTCCCTCCCCAACCCCACCACAGGTGGTGCCTCCCCCTCCCCATCACAGGTGGTCAGTCACCCTCCCCACCACTGGTGGTGCCTCCCCCTCCCCACCACAGGTGGTCAGTCACCCTCCCCACCACAGGTGGTCCCTCACCCTCCCCAACACAGGTGGTTCCTCCCCACCACAGGTGGCTCCTCCCCACCACAGGAGGTCCCTCACCCTCCCCACCACAGGTGGTCCCTCACCCTCCCCACCACAGGTGGTCCCTCACTCTCCCCACAACAGGTGGTCCCTCACCCTCCCCACCACAGGTGGTCCCTCACTCTGCCTACCACAGGTGGTTCCTCACCCTCCCCACCACAGGTGGTCCCTCACCCTCCCCACCACAGGTGGTTCCTCACCCTCCTCACCACAGGTGGTCCCTCACCCACCCCACCACAGGTGGTCCCTCACCCTTCCCACCACAGGTGGTTCTTCACGATCCCCTCCACAGGTGGTCCCTCACCCTCCCCACCACAGGTGGTCTCTCACCCTCCCTACCACAGGTGGTCCTTCACCCTCCCCACCACAGGCGGACCCTCACCCTCCCTACCACAGGTGGTCCCTCTCACTCCCCACCACAGGTGGTCCCTCACTCTCCCCAACACAGGTGGTCCCAACCTCCCCACCAGAGAGAGAGAGAGAGAGAGAGAGAGAGAGAGAGAGAGAGAGAGAGAGAGAGAGAGAGAGAGAGAGAGAGAGAGAGAGAGAGAGAGAGAGAGAGAGAGAGAGAGAGAGAGAGAGAGAGAGAGAGAGAGAGAGAGAGAGAGAGAGAGAGAGAGAGAGAGAGAGAGTTTGGCTTTCGTTGTAGAGTGGCTGCTACTGCTAAGTACAAGGCATGGCGAAGGTATAAGAGCCATCCTACCACCTATAACAGGAACTTGCACAGGCAAGCCTGTCGGCATATGGGTGAAGTTCAAAAGTGGGCCATCGCTAAATGGGAGGTGGACACAAAAAGAAAGCTAGCATCAGGTAGAGTAGGCTCCAAAACCTGGTGGTCCCTGGTCAAGGAGAGACAAGGTTATCTGCCTGATGAACTCCTTCCACCTCTAAATCGACAGGATGGGACCACCTCTACTAGTGTCAAGAGAAAGCGAACCTCTTTGCCGAACACTTTGCTACCAAAATTCAAGTTCCTGATCCAGCGAGGGACCCTCCTTGGCTAGCTGCAAGAACTGTGTCAAAACTGTCAGTGGTGACAATAAGGCAGGAGGAGGTGCATTTCCTTCTTAAATCGCTTGACCAAGAAAAGGCTGTGGGCCCAGACAAGTTGAGCCCAAGATTTCTGAGATGTGTAGACCAGCTAGCAGCACCTCTAACTCGCGTCTTTCAGCACTGCCTAGTACAGTGTAAATGACCTTCTCTGTGGAAAGAGGCAAATGTAGTCCCTGTTCACAAAAAAAAGAGCAGAGCAGAAATCAGCAACTACAAACCAGTGTCACTCCTGTCAATCACTGGCAAGATCCTTGAGACAATAATCTCAAGACAAATGACAGAGTTTTTTGACTACCACTCACTACTTTGTGACCGTCAATATAGGTTCAGAAAAGGTTACCCTGCTGCTGATCTGTTGTTAACTTCTCCACTAAATGGCACTAGTCACTGGATGAATCCAAAGTCAGCTGTGTGGTAGCACTGGACATTACTGGTGTTTTCAACCGAGTGTGGCACCAGGGCCTCTTGGCAAAACTGCAAGCACTGGGAATTGCTGGTTCTACACTATGTCTCCTCAGTGATTACCTTCATGGTAGATCTCTAAGGGTAGTTCTCAATGGAACAGAATCAGCAAGACATCCTATTGGGGCAAGTGTTCCACAAGGAAGTGTGCTGGGACCATTGTTATGGAATGTCTACTTCAATGACCTTCTTCATCTCATCCCAGAATCCCATGCATATGCAGACGACTGTACTCTGACATTTACTTATCCAAGAGAAGAAATGCCAGCATCTCTAAGCTGCATCAATCAGCAGCTAAGAGCTATATCAGCTTGGGGAAACCGATGGCAGGTAACATTTGCACCTGAGAAAACACAAATGATGATGGTCTCTAGGCACCATGATGGTAATGCCGGTGCAGTAGTAAGTATGAATGGGAGACTGTTAGTACCTGGGAAAGAAGTTGATATCCTTGGGGTGAAATGTTGTAAATCTTGCAAACAAGGCAGCCAGGAAGCTTACAGCACTTCGACTTATCTCACATCTGCTTGACAATAGGGGTTGCAAGATTCTGTATGAGACACAATTACGCTCACACCTTGAGTATGCTCCACTTTCTTGGTTTTCCTGCCCCCCCCCCTCTCATCTGCGACTGCTTGACAGAGTAGAGAACAGAGCAAGACGTCTCATCTCTCGCCTGGACACATCCTGGATAGATCTGTCATTTCAGCAGAGTCTTCAACACAGGAGGGATGTGGGTGGCCTTACTGTTATGTACAAGGTCAACATTGTCAAGGTTCCACACTTGGCTCCACTTTGAGGACAGCGAGAAGCAAGCTTCTATACCACAAGACGGGCAGAAAGTAGCAACTTCTCCAGAACATCACTTCATCTGAGATCATTTATCCCAGGATGACTCGAGTCTGGAACACATTCGTACAGCATTATGATGTCAACGAGATAAAGTCAGTTGATCAAATGAAAATGCTGGTCCACAGATGGCTCCAACTTCATCCTGTTCCCTACTTGTATGTTTCATAACAATAAAAATGCTTTCAAATGAGCTGATGAAGGTAACAGCTCTTAGCTTGTCAATAGGAATCCTTAACTTGTAAATAGCTTGTCAGTAAAGTTAGGAATCCTTAACTTGTAAATAGTTTGTCAATAAAGTTAGGAATCCTTAACCTAACCTGGTCAAACCCTGTGTAAAAAAAAATAGAGAGTGAGAGGGAGGAAGGGATCTAGAAATTTAAAGGGACACTGGAGCAATGTTACTACAGTAACTAGTGAAGGTGATGTTACTACAGTAACTAGTGAAGGTACTGTTACTACAGTAACTAGTGAAGGTGATGTTACTACAGTAACTAGTGAAGGTGATGTTACTACAGTAACTAGTGAAGGTAATGTTACTGCAGTAACTAGTGAAGGTAATGTTACTGCAGTAAGTAGTGAAGGTGATGTTACTACAGTAACTAGTGAAGGTGATGTTACTACAGTAACTAGTGAAGGTGATGTTACTACAGTAACTAGTGAAGGTGATGTTACTACAGTAACTAGTGAAGGTGATGTTACTGCAGTAACTAGTGAAGGTGATGTTACTACAGTAACTAGTGAAGGTGATGTTACTGCAGTAACTAGTGAAGGTGATGTTACTACAGTAACTAGTGAAGGTAATGTTACTACAGTAACTAGTGAAGGTGATGTTACTACAGTAACTAGTGAAGGTAATGTTACTACAGTAACTAGTGAAGGTAATGTTACTACAGTAACTAGTGAAGGTGATGTTACTACAGTAACTAGTGAAGGTGATGTTACTACAGTAACTAGTGAAGGTGATGTTACTACAGTAACTAGTGAAGGTGATGTTACTACAGTAACTAGTGAAGGTAATGTTACTACAGTAACTAGTGAAGGTAATGTTACTACAGTAACTAGTGAAGGTGATGTTACTACAGTAACTAGTGAAGGTGATGTTACTACAGTAACTAGTGAAGGTGATGTTACTACAGTAACTAGTGAAGGTGATGTTACTACAGTAACTAGTGAAGGTGATGTTACTACAGTAACTAGTGAAGGTATGTTACTACAGTAACTAGTGAAGGTGATGTTACTACAGTAACTAGTGAAGGTAATGTTACTACAGTAACTAGTGAAGGTGATGTTACTACAGTAACTAGTGAAGGTAATGTTACTACAGTAACTAGTGAAGGTGATGTTACTACAGTAACTAGTGAAGGTAATGTTACTACAGTAACTAGTGAAGGTGATGTTACTACAGTAACTAGTGAAGGTAATGTTACTACAGTAACTAGTGAAGGTAATGTTACTACAGTAACTAGTGAAGGTAATGTTACTACAGTAACTAGTGAAGGTAATGTTACTACAGTAACTAGTGAAGGTAATGTTACTACAGTAACTAGTGAAGGTAATGTTACTACAGTAACTAGTGAAGGTAATGTTACTACAGTAACTAGTGAAGGTAATGTTACTACAGTAACTAGTGAAGGTAATGTTACTACAGTAACTAGTGAAGGTAATGTTACTACAGTAACTAGTGAAGGTGATGTTACTACAGTAACTAGTGAAGGTAATGTTACTACAGTAACTAGTGAAGGTAATGTTACTACAGTAACTAGTGAAGGTGATGTTACTACAGTAACTAGTGAAGGTGATGTTGCTACAGTAACTAGTGAAGGTAATGTTACTACAGTAACTAGTGAAGGTAATGTTACTACAGTAACTAGTGAGGGTAATGTTACTACAGTAACTAGTGAAGGTAATGTTACTACAGTAACTAGTGAAGGTGATGTTACTACAGTGACTAGTGAAGGTGATGTTACTACAGGAACTAGTGAAGGTGATGTTACTACAGTAACTAGTGAAGGTAATGTTACTACAGTAACTAGTGAAGGTGATGTTACTACAGTAACTAGTGAAGGTGATGTTACTACAGTAACTAGTGAAGGTGATGTTACTACAGTAACTAGTGAAGGTGATGTTACTGCAGTGACTAGTGAAGGTGATGTTACTACAGTAACTAGTGAAGGTGATACATAGTAACAACAGTAAAGAGGCGTCTGAGGTGTTGTGTTGATGAGTGAAATATTCTGTGATGACTGGAGATCAATGTTCTCTCTTATGTTTCATCCAGTCTCTCTCTCTCTCTCTCTCTCTCTCTCTCTCTCTCTCTCTCTCTTCTCTCTCTCTCTCTCTCTTTCCTAACATTGACAAGCTTGCTTACAAGTTAAGGATTCCTATTGGCAAGCTAAGAGCTGTTTCCTTCATCAGCTCATTTGAAAGCATTTTTATTGTTATGAAACATACAAGTATGGAACAGGATGAAGTTGGAGCCATCTGTGGACCAGCATTTTCATTTGATCAACTGACTTTATCTCGTTGACATCATAATGCTGTACGAATGTGTTCCAGACTCGAGTCATCCTGGGATAAATGATCTCAGATGAAGTGATGTTCTGGAGAAGTTGCTACTTTCTGCCCGTCTTGTGGTATAGAAGCTTGCTTCTCGCTGTCCTCAAAGTGGAGCCAAGTGTGGAACCTTGACAATGTTGACCTTGTACATAACAGTAAGGCCACCCACATCCCTCCTGTGTTGAAGACTCTGCTGAAATGACAGATCTATCCAGGATGTGTCCAGGCGAGAGATGAGACGTCTTGCTCTGTTCTCTACTCTGTCAAGCAGTCGCAGATGAGAGGGAGGGGGGCAGGAAAACCAAGAAAGTGGAGCATACTCAAGGTGTGAGCGTACTTGTGTCTCATACAGAATCTTGCAACCCCTATTGTCAAGCAGATGTGAGATAAGTCGAAGTGCTGTAAGCTTCCTGGCTGCCTTGTTTGCAAGATTTACAACATTTCACCCCAAGGATATCAACTTCTTTCCCAGGTACTAACACTCTCCCATTCATACTTACTACTGCACCGGCATTACCATCATGGTGCCTAGAGACCATCATCATTTGTGTTTTCTCAGGTGCAAATGTTACCTGC
Organism: Cherax destructor; assembly: GCA_009830355.1. NCBI lineage: Eukaryota > Metazoa > Arthropoda > Malacostraca > Decapoda > Parastacidae > Cherax > Cherax destructor. The sequence goes on along the minus strand of WNWK01006147.1, from coordinate 39,737 downwards.
CATCGGTTTCCCCAAGCTGATATAGCTCTTAGCTGCTGATTGATGCAGCTTAGAGATGCTGGCATTTCTTCTCTTGGATAAGTAAATGTCAGAGTACAGTCGTCTGCATATGCATGGGATTCTGGGATGAGATGAAGAAGGTCATTGAAGTAGACATTCCATAACAATGGTCCCAGCACACTTCCTTGTGGAACACTTGCCCCAATAGGATGTCTTGCTGATTCTGTTCCATTGAGAACTACCCTTAGAGAGCTACCATGAAGGTAATCACTGAGGAGACATAGCATAAAGCCTGCAATTCTCAGTGCTTGCAGTTTTGCCAAGAGGCCCTGGTGCCACACTCGGTCGAAAGCACTAATAATGTCCATTGCTACCACACAGCTGACTTTGGATTCATCCAGTGACTGGTGCCATTTAGTGGAAAGGTTTAACAACACAACAGCTCTCTCTCTGTCACTCTCTCTCTCTCTCTCTCGCCCACTCTCTCTCTCTCTGTCTCTCACTCTCACACTCTCACACACACTCTCTCTCTCACTCTTTTTCTCACTCTCTCTCTCACTCTCACACACAAGATAGGCCCACTTAAGAGTAACTCAGGACAGATCACGGACAGTGATAAGGATATGTGTGAATTTTTCAATACTTACTTCCTCTCAGTTTTTACTCAGGAAGATACTAGCGAAATTCCAGAACTAATAAATTATGTAGAACAGGAAGATAATAGACTATGCTCGATTGGGGTAACTAGTGACATGGTCCTCAGACAAATAGAGAAATTAAAACCTAACAAATCCCCAGGCCCTGATGAACTGTTTGCAAGAGTTTTAAAGGAATGTAAAGAGGAACTTAGCAAACCTTTGGCAAATCTTTTCAATATATCACTACAAACTGGCATAGTGCCAGACAAGTGGAAAAGGGCAAATGTAATACCTATTTACAAGGCAGGTGACAGGTCCTTAGCTTCGAACTATAGACCAATAAGCCTTACCTCCATAGTTGGTAAATTTATGGAATAAAAAATTGCCGAGGCAATTCGTAGCCATCTTGAAAGGCATAAATTGATTAATGAATCTCAACACGGTTTTACTAAGGGGCGTTCCTGTCTTACGAATTTACTAACTTTTTTCACTAAGGTGTTTGAGGAGGTAGATCATGGTAATGAATATGATATTGTGTATATGGACTTCAGTAAGACTTTCGATAAAGTTCCACATCAGAGGCTACTGAGGAAACTTAAGGCACACGGAATAGAAGGAGAAATTTTTTCCTGGGTAGAGGCATGGTTGACAAATAGGTTGCAGAGAGTTTGCATAAATGGGGAGAAATCAGAATGGGGGCACGTCTCAAGCAGTGTCAAACAGGGGTCAGTTTTGGGCCCCCTGTTGTTTACAATTTACATAAACGACATAGATGAGGGAATAAATAGCAACATAAGAAAATTTGCTGATGACACCAAAATAGGCCGTCCAATTCATTCTAATGAGAACATTAGAACACTCCAGGATGATTTGAATAGACTGATGCAGTGGTCGGAGAAGTGGCAGATGCAGTTTAATGTAGACAAATGCAAAGTTCTAAATGTTGAGCAGGATAATAACCATGCCACATATAAGCTGAATAATGTAGATATTAATACTTGTGATTGCGAGAAGGATTTAGAAGTTGTGGTTAGTAGTAATCTGAAACCAAGACAACAGTGCATAAGTGTTCGCAATAAAGCTAACAAAATCCTTGGCTTCATATCAAGAAGTATAAATAATAGAAGTCCTCAGGTTGTTCTTCAACTCTATATATCTTTGGTTAGGCCTCATCTAGATTATGCTGCACAGTTCTGGTCACCGTATTACAGAATGGATATAAATGCACTGGAAAACGTACAAAGGAGGATGACAAAGTTGATCCCATGTACCAGAAATCTTCCCAATGAGGATAGACTGAGGGCCTTGAATCTGCACTCTCTAGAAAGGCGTAGAATTAGTGGGAATATGATTGAGGTGTATAAATGGAAAACAGGAATAAATAAAGGGGATGTAAATAGCGTGCTGAAAATATCGTGCCAAGACAGGACTCGCAGCAATGGTTTCAAGTTGGAAAAGTTCAGATTCAGGAAGGATATAGGAAAGCACTGGTTTGGTAATAGAGTTGTGGATGAGTGGAACAAACTCCCGAGTACCGTCATAGGGGCTGGGACTTTGTGTAGTTTTAAAAATAGGTTAGATAGATACATGAGTGGGTGTGGGTGGGTGTGAGTTGGACCTGACTAGCTTGTGCTACTAGGTCAGATGCCGTACTAATTCCTTAAGTGGAAGTGACCTGACTACCTGGAGTTTACCTGGAGAGTCGGGTCGGGTCTAAGCCGGGGAGTGATTGACATGCTCGCATGGGTCAGTAGGCCTGCTGCAGTGTTCCTTTTTTCTTATGTTCTGTCCCACTCTCACTCTCACACACACTCTCTCACTTTGTCCCACTCTCACTCTCACATACTCTCTAACTCTGTCCCACTATCTCTCTCACACACTTTCTCACTCTCTGTCTCACTCTCACTCACTCTCTCTCCCTGTCTCACTCTCCTACCTCTCTCTCTCTCTCTCCTCTCTCTCTCTCTCTCTCTCTCTCTCTCTCTCTCTCCTCTCTCTCTCTCCTCTCTGTCGTCTAACTCTCACACACTCATCTCTCTCTCTCTTTCTCACTCACTCTCTTTCTCTCTATCCACTATATCTTAATCACCAGTTCAAAGATAGGTGGCACTAAGAGCCATCACGAGGTCTGGTTTGTGACCGGGCGGCGTTGATGGATGGTTTGTTGTGGTGACTTCCGGAAGAGACAAGAGGTAACATAGAGGTCACAGTGTGACCTCCACAGCAGCGCTCCAGTAATTGCCTCTGGCCACATGGCGGCTCCAGCATCCTCCTCCCCGCCACTACAATTTCTTTGACCTGGCCGAGAGCTATTTTCAACACATCGACCGACTCTCAGGGTGACCCCGGATAAGAAAACAAACACTGGCCATCACGCCCTCCCTGTCTTCTTGCCTCCCTCCCTCCCTGTCTTCCTGCCTCCCTCCCTCCCTGCCTCCCTCCCTCCCTGTCTTCCTGCCTCCCTCCCTCCCTGACTCCCTGCCTCCCTGACTCCCTGCAAGGTTGCATGGAACAACGATTTCATAGTCTCTCGTGATGCGGTAATATCTTGACCCGATTTTCAGAGTGCAGGCACTGTACTTCCCTCCTGTGATGCAGGCACTGTACTTCCCTCCTGTGATGCAGGCACTGTACTTCCCTCCTGTGATGCAGGCACTGCTTCCCTTATGCAGGCCTCTCCTGTGATGCAGGCACTGTACTTCCCTCCTGTGATGCAGGCACTGTACTTCCCTCCTGTGATGCAGGCACTGTACTTCCCTCCTGTGATGTAGGCACTGTTCTTCCCTCCTGTGATGCATGCACTGTACTTCCCTCCTGTGATGCAGGCACTGTACTTCCCTCCTGTGATGCAGGCACTGTACTTCCCTCCTGTGATGCAGGCACTGTACTTCCCTCCTGTGATGTAGGCACTGTTCTTCCCTCCTGTGATGCAGGCACTGTACTTCCCTCCTGTGATGCAGGCACTGTACTTCCCTCCTGTGATGTAGGCACTGTTCTTCCCTCCTGTGATGTAGGCACTGTACTTCCCTCCTGTGATGCAGGCACTGTACTTCCCTCCTGTGATGTAGGCACTGTTCTTCCCTCCTGTGATGTAGGCACTGTACTTCCCTCCTGTGATGCAGGCAATGTACTTCCCTCCTGTGATGTAGGCACTGTACTTCCCTCCTGTGATGCAGGCACTGTACTTCCCTCCTGTGATGTAGGCACTGTTCTTCCCTCCTGTGATGTAGGCACTGTTCTTTCCTCCTGTGATACAGGCACTGTACTTCCCTCCTGTGATGCAGGCACTGTACTTCCCTCCTGTGATGTAGGTACTGTTCTTTCCTCCTGTGATACAGGCACTGTTCTTCCCTCCTGTGATGTAGGCACTGTTCTTTCCTTCTGTGATGCAGGCAATGTATTTCCCTCCTGTGATGTAGGCACTGTTCTTCCCTCCTGTGATGCAGGCACTGTCCTTCCCTCCTGTGATACAGGCACTGTACTTCCCTCCTGTGATGTAGGCACTGTTCTTCCCTCCTGTGATGCAGGCACTGTACTTCCCTCCTGTGATGCAGGCACTGTACTTCCCTCCTGTGATGTAGGCACTGTTCTTCCCTCCTGTGATGTAGGCACTGTACTTCCCTCCTGTGATGCAGGCAATGTACTTCCCTCCTGTGATGTAGGCACTGTACTTCCCTCCTGTGATGCAGGCACTGTACTTCCCTCCTGTGATGTAGGCACTGTTCTTCCCTCCTGTGATGTAGGCACTGTTCTTTCCTCCTGTGATACAGGCACTGTACTTCCCTCCTGTGATGCAGGCACTGTACTTCCCTCCTGTGATGTAGGTACTGTTCTTTCCTCCTGTGATACAGGCACTGTACTTCCCTCCTGTGATGCAGGCACTGTACTTCCCTCCTGTGATGTAGGCACTGTACTTCCCTCCTGTGATGCAGGCACTGTACTTCCCTCCTGTGATGTAGGCACTGTTCTTCCCTCCTGTGATGTAGGCACTGTTCTTTCCTCCTGTGATACAGGCACTGTACTTCCCTCCTGTGATGCAGGCACTGTACTTCCCTCCTGTGATGTAGATACTGTTCTTCCCTTCTGTGATGCAGTCACTGTACTTCCCTCCTGTGGTACAGGCACTGGACTGAGTGTCGCTGGCACTGGACTGAGTGTCGCTGGCACTGACAGCCTGGTTGATCAGACCAGCAGTCAATATGCCTGGGCCGAGACCGGACAAGGATTGCTAGTGACCCTGGAAATCGACCCCTCGTGTACTCCAAAATTCCAGTCTGTATAAACTAGTTTCCATAAATACCTTCATAACTGTTGCCTCGCTCACACTCCAACAGCACCACGAGTCTGAAAGACAACTTGCCTTCACTTACCCTGACCTAACACCCGTGGGATGACCAAGCATCGATTTTTAACAAGAACATAAGAAGGAAGGAACACTGCAGCAAGCCTACTGGCCCATGCTAAGCTACCAAGAATTTTGTTTATGTTGAAAATGGTATAAAATACCGACAAGTTAGTGTTGGAACCTGTGTAACACTTAGTGTGTACCTGTGTAACACTTAGTGTGTACCTGTGTAATACTTAGTGCTTGCCTGTGTTACGGCCCCCTATCTAACACGGCTGTTAGGTAGTATACCTGCCGGCCTGTGACGTCATCAAACGTGATGTTTGACTGACGAGCCGCTGGACCGACAGTGTCAAGCAGACTCTCCCACATATAACATCGGAGAGTTCAAGACTCTCTCATACACTACTGGAGTTCGCCAGGCAGATCTGCTTGATAGTTGTAGACTCTCGCAGTGTGGAGCTGGTGACAGGTCTACAGTGCTGAGAGAACTGGAAGCTCTATCCTCCCTAGACCGTGTGACTCGTAAGCAACTTTGTACTTGTGATCTTGTGATGTTTACAAGGACAAGTACAGTGATGAAGGTGTTCTCTTCCTGCTTGATATGATGACACTGTAGCATTATGAGGAGAGCGGCAAGTCTGCTCACCAGAATTTCACTATCTATTGGCTTATTCATCGTACCGACTATGTACCTGCGACTATGTACCTGCGACTATGTACCTGCGACTATGTACCTGAGACAATGTACCTGAGATTGTTTACCTGGAGATTGTTACCTGGAGTGTCAGGTATTCAGTGGTGCATCCAGAGAGTTTGTGATGGTGGCGCGACACAAGTTAAGAGTCGTGTATTTGGTGTGTGTCAAGACGCGGTGCACAGGTTGTATTAGAGATGGATTCATGATGCAGGGGGCGTGCCATGTGGCACAGCGAAGGTGTCGTGTGACACAGCGATGGAGTCTTATGGTACAGGGAGATCGGGTGTCGTGGAACCTCGTAAGCGTGCCATAAGACAGAGATAAGGGTGTCTGAGGACACGGTGGAGAAGGAGTGTCATGACGAGGTATGGCAGTGTCCTGCGTGGCACTTGAAGATGGCAGTGTCCTGCGTGGCACTTGAAGATGCCAGCCACTTGATAACCACTTGAGTATATGATTTTACTTGTGGTATTTTAGTGTACTATGATTTTTGTGTATATAATATGTTTTTACACAGATTATAAGAATATGTTTTTATTCAGATTATGGTTTTATATTACATATATATATATATATATATATATATATATATATATATATATATATATATATATATATATATATATATATAAAAAATATATCTGAAATATGAGATTTTATTGTTATCCCAAACAGTCGTTTATTACAAATGTTTCTTTTTTATAATAGCCTGTGTAACACTTAGTGTTTGCCTGTGTAACACTTAGTGTTTGCCTGTGTAACACTTAGTGTTTGCCTGTGTAACACTTAGTGTTTGCCTGTAACACTAGTGTTGCCGTAACACTTAGTGTTTGCCTGTGTAACCACCTTAGTGTTTGCCTGTGTAACACTTAGTGTTTGCCTGTGTAACACTTAGTGTTTGCCTGTGTAACACTTAGTGTTTGCCTGTGTAACACTTAGTGTTTGCCTGTGTAACACTTAGTGTTTGCCTGTGTAACACTTAGTGTTTGCCTGTGTAACACTTAGTGTGTACCTGTGTAACACTGTTTAGTGACATAGTGCCTGTGTAACACTTAGTGTGTGCCTGTGAATGTTTTGACTTAGTGTTTGCCGTTAACACTTATGTGCCTGTAACATGTGTTTGCCTGTAACTTATGTTTTGTAATAGTGTTTGCCTGTAAGTGTGCTTAAACTATTGTCCTTAACTTATGTTTGCCTTGTAACCTTAGTGTTTGCCTGTAAACTTAGTGTTTGCCTGTGTAACCTAGTGTTGGTAACATGGTGTGCCTGTGTAACACTTAGTGTTTCTGTAACCTTAGTGTTTGCCTGTAACATAGTGTTTGCCTGTGTAACTTGTTGCCTTGTAACTGTGTGTGCTGTACATAGTGTTTGCCTGTGTAACTTGTGTTGCCTGTACTGTGTTGCCTGTGTAACTTAGTGTTTGCCTGTGTAACCAGTTTGCCGTGTCCTTATGTTTGCCTGTAACTAGTGTTGCCTGTAACCTTATTTTGCCTGTAATGTGTCCTGTGTAACACTTAGTGTGCCTGTGTAACACCTTAGTGTGTGCCTGTGAACAACCTTAGTGTGTGCCTGTTAGTTACCATTTTGTCCTAGGCACATGTCAATTAGACACTAGGCCTGTTGTATATATGTGTGTGTGAATGTGTATGTAGGAAACACTTCGAAATGTTTCTGCCCCACCGGGAATTGAACCCGGCCCCTCCGTGCGTGAAGCAAGAGCTTTACCCACTAGGCCACCGGGGGCTGTGTGTGGTGTGTGTGGTGTGTGTGGTGTGTGTGTGTGTGTGTGTGGTGTGTGTGTGGTGTGTGTGTGGTGTGTGTGGTGTGTGTGTGGTGTGTGCTTGTGGTGTGTGTGTGTGGTGTGTGCGTGTGGTGTGTGTGTGTGTGTTTTGTGTGTGTGGTGTGTGTGTGGGGTGTGTGTGGGGTGTGTGTAGTGTGTGTGTAGTGTAACACTTAGTGTGTACCTGTGTAACACTTAGTGTGTACCTGTGTAACACTTAGTGTGTACCTGTGTAACACTTAGTGTGTACCTGTGTAACACCTAGTGTGTACCTGTGTAACACTTAGTGTGTACCTGTGTAACACTTAGTGTGTACCTGTGTAAAACTTAGTGTGTACCTGTGTAACACTTAGTGTGTACCTGTGTAACACTTAGTGTGTACCTGTGTAACACTTAGTGTGTACCTATGTAACAGTGAGTACTGTTGGTACGGCAGATTTTGTTAAAGCCTGACATAACATTTTCACCCTTATGGCAGAGATACTCTGTTGACGCATGCGTGGTAGGCCTGCGGTACCTGAGTCTTCAAGAGGCCGCTGGCTTGCCTCTGTACCTCAGTCTTCTTCAAGAGGTCGCTGGCTTGCTCTGTACCTCAGTCTTCTTCAAGAGGCCGCTGGCTTGATCTGTACCTGTCTTCTTAAAGAGGCCGCTGGCTTGCCTCTGTACCTCAGTCTTCAAGAGACCGCTGGCTTGCTCTGTACCTCAGTCTTCTTCAAGAGGCCGCTGGCTTGCCTCTGTACCTCAGTCTTCTTCAAGAGACCGCTGGCTTGCTCTGTACCTCAGTCTTCTTCAAGAGGCCGCTGGCTTGCCTCTGTACCTCAGTCTTCTTCAAGAGGCCGCTGGCTTGCCTCTGTACCTCAGTCTTCTTCAAGAGGCCGCTGGCTTGCCTCTGTTCAAGCATGTGGCTGTGTTGAGGGCGGAGGTGCGTAGCTGCAGCTCCTGTGTTTATGTCTTTGTTACAATAAACTGCAAGACTGAAGGAAGACTTTTAGTAACTGTGTCAGTTAGTGACCCCATGCTGTGACTTTTATTATAGGACATGACAAGGTAGGTCCACCTACCCACACCCACCCACTCACACCCACCCACACCCACTCATGTATCCGTCCAACCTATAATGAAAGCGACCCAAGGTTCTTGCCTCAGTTACCCTACCTGCTAGTTTGTTTGACTCATTACAACTCTCTTGCCAAACCTGCAGTTCCCTACAACCTTTCTGAACCTAAATTTCTCCAGCGTGAAGCCATTGCTGCGAGTTATGTCTTGGTTAGATATTTTCAACACTCATTGTAAATCTCCTTTATTTATTCTCTTTTCCATTTGTACACTTCAATAATTTTTCTTAACACATCGGCCGTTTCCCACCAAGGCAGGATGACCCGAAAAAGAAGAAACACTTTCATCATCATTCACTCCATCACTGTCTTGCCAGAGGTGTGCCTACACTACAGTTAAAGAACTGCAACATATCAACACCCCTCCTTCAGAGGGGTGTTGATATGTTCAGTCATATCTCCCCTAATTCCACGCCTTTCTACGGAGTGCAAAGTTCAGTGTGTTGAGTCTATCCTCTTAGGAAAGGTTTCTAATACGTGGGATCAGCTTCGTAATCCTTCTCTGTACAGTTCTAGCATTTATGTCCATCCTGTAATACGGAGACCAGAACTGTGCTGCAGAACCTCAGATCTAACCAGTGACACACGAAGTTCAAGCTCAGCACTTCTGTTATTTACACTTCTTGATATGAAGACAGCAATTCTATTAGCTTTATTGTGAAGATTTACGCGCTGTTATCCAGGTTTTAACTTTTTGCTGACCAGAAATCCTAAGTCGTTTTCGCATTCACATTGATTAGTTTATATAACATAGTTCATTTTGCTGGAGATAGAACCTTACTCTCGTATACACTGACCTGCATCTGCAGCTTCTACAACCACAACATTAACCTGTCAACACTGGCTTACATTACTCACTACAACACTGGCTTACATTACTCACTACAACACTGGCTTACATTACTCACTACAACACTGGCTTACATTACCCACTACAACACTGGCTTACATTACTCACTACAACACTGGCTTACATTACCCACTACAACACTGGCTTACATTACTCACTACAACACTGGCTTATATTACCTCACTACAACACTGGCTTACATTACACACTACAACACTGGCTTACATTCCCTCACTACAACACTGGCTTACATTACTCCACTACAACACTGGTTTACATTACCCACTACAACACTGGCTTACATTTACCCACTACAACACTGGCTTACATTACCACTACAACACTGGCTTCTTACTCACTACAACACTGGCTTACATTACTCACTACAACACTGTACATTACCCACTACAACACTGGCATCATTACTCACTACAACACTGGTTTACATTCACTCGGACATTCTACCAACACTGTTACATTACCCACTCCTGACATATCTCACTTGGCTTACATTACCCCTACAACACTGGCTTACATTACCACTACAACACTGGCTACTTACCCTACTACAACACTGGTTACCATTACTCACTACAACACGGGCTTTACATTACCACTACAACACTGGCTTACATTACCACACTACAACACTGGCTTACATTACCCACTACAACACTGGCTACATTACCACTACAACCAACACTGGCTAGCATTCCACTACACACTGCACATTACCCACTGACTGACATTACCCACTACAACACTGGCTTCACATTACCACTACAACCTCACATACCTACATTACCACACTACACGGTACATCTGGCTGTACATTACCCACTACAACCTACTTGCCCTGCACTGTACATTACCCACTACAACACTGGCTTACATTACCACACACTGGCCATTACTCACTACAACACTGGCTTACATTACCCACTACAACACTGGCTTACATTACTCACTACAACTGGCTTACATACCCACTACAACACTGGCTTACATTACTCACTACAACACTGGTTACATTACCACTACAACACTGGCTTACATTACTCACTACAACACGCTTACATTACCCACTACAACACTGGCTTACATTACCCACTACAACACTGGCTTACATTACCACTACAACACTGGCTTACATTACCCACTACAACACTGGCTTACATTACTCACTACAACACTGGCTTACATTACTCACTACAACACTGGCTTACATTACCCACTACAACACTGGCTTTATTACTCACTACAACACTGGCTTACATTACTCACTACAACATGAGCTACATTACCCACTACAACACTGGCTTACATTACCCACTACAACACTGGCTTACATTACCCACTACAACACTGGCTTACATTACTCACTAAAACACTGGCTTACATTACTCACTACAACACTGGCTTACATTACCCACTACAACACTGGCTTACATTACCACTACAACACTGGCTTACATTACTCACTACAACACTGGCTTACATTACCCACTACAACACTGGCTTACATTACTCCACTACAACACTGACTACATTACTCACTACAACACTGGCTTACATTACCCACTACAACACTGGCTTACATTACTCCACTACAACACTGGCTTACATTACCCACTCAACACTGGCTTACATTACTCACTCACAACACTGGCTTACATTACCCACTCAACACTGGCTTACATTACTCACTACAACACTGGTTTACATTACCCACTCAACACTGGTTTACATTACTCACTACAACACTGGCTTACATTACTCACTACAACACTGGCTTACATTTATAAACCTGGTTTAAATCACTTACTACAACATTGGCTTACACCTTACTAAAACCCCCTTTTACATCACTTCTACAATTCACATCCTTGTTACAACGGACACCTTGGGCTACAACACGGCGGACCCCTTTCCCTCCCAAACCCCGGGTTTTTACCCCACTGAACTTACAACACTGGCTTCACCCTTGGCTAACCAACCCCATCCCAAAACACCCCCCTTCCTACCCCCTTTGGCCCCTTTTCACCACTAAACTAAAACCCCATGGCTTTCACCACTTACCCAAAACCCCACTGCTACACCACCGGGCTCCCCAACCCGGGCCCCTTAAACCCCAAACTTAGCCCCAAAAAGGGCTTACACCCTTCTAACCAACCCCCTTGGCTCCCCCTGAAGTTTCACACCGGTTTACCCTTTAAAAAACCCCCGGCTCCACCCCCTTCTACCAACACCTGGTTTAAACACCACTTAGCTACAACACGGGCACACCATGGCTACAACACGGGCTTACACCATGGCTACAACATTGGCTTACACCATTTTACCCTTACAACCCCATTGGCTTTACACATCTACAAAAATGCTTACCCCCTTAGCTACAACACGGCACACCTATTGGCTACAAACCCCCCGGGCTATTACACACTTAGGCTCAAACACTTACACCCTTGCTACAACCCCTGGTTTTTACACCACTTACTAACAACCCCATTGGTTTAATATTAGCTACACTTTGGCTTTACATCTTTACTCCCCAACACTGACTTACACCATTGCTTACAAAAACGGGCTTACCCACTAGCAAACCAACACTGGCTACACACCTTAGCCACAACCTGCTTACACACCACTTAGCTACAACACTGGTTACCCCAAACAAACCTAAACCCCTGTCTTACACCCCCCTTGCTACAACACGCTACCCTTTGCTACAACACTAGCACCCACTTAGCTCAACTTGGCTAACACCACTTAGCTACAACACTGGCTTACACCACTTAGCTACAACACTGGCTAACACCACTTAGCTACAACATTGGATTACACCACTTAGCTACAACACTGGCTTACACTACTTAGCTACAACACTGGCTTACACCACTTAGCTACAACATTGGCTTACACCACTTAGCTACAACACTGGCTTACACCACTTAGCTACAACACTGGCTTACACCACTTAGCTACAACACTGGCTTACACCACTTAGCTACAACACTGGCTAACACCACTTAGATACAACATTGGCTTACACCACTTAGCTACAACACTGGCTTACATCATACAAGAGACAGTCTTGGCAGCATTGTTGGGACATCACTCAGCCTGGCAGCCAGGAAACAGATGACAGGTTAACAACAGTGTCTCTCACGTCAGTAACCTCACTGTCTTCCTTCACTCCAAGCCACCGTGGCCTGGTGGCTTCACTCCAAGCCACCGTGGCCTGGTGGCTTCACTCCAAGCCACCGTGGCCTGGTGGCCAAAGCTCTCGCTTCACACGGACGTGTTTCCTTACACCTGTTCACCCATCAGTAAAATGGGTGTCTGGGAGTTAGTGGACTGGTGTGGGTCGCTTCCTGGGACAAAACTGACCTAATTTGCCCGAAATGCTCTGCATAACAAGCGGCTTTCTATATAGTAGTATGTCATTGATGTCAGCTAGGCCTGTATACCTTGTACATGTACTTGTAGTAAATAAAGATATTATTACTATACTGTATATATATATATATATATATATATATATATATATATATATATATATATATATATATATATATATATATATATATATATATATATATATAATATATGTCGTCCGATTAGGTAAAACTGGTCAATTAGCAAGAACTCATCTAAAATTAAGTCCTTTCTAAAATTTTCTCTTATACGTTTAAAGATATATTTTTCACTTATGTTAATGTAAAAATTTATAATTTTGTACCAAGAGAAACTTTGAAAACCTACTAACCTTATTACAACAAGCGCAATTTAATTTAGCCTAACCCAACTAAATATATTTTAGATACGTTAACAATAATTTAATAATAAACAAACACAATGAAATATATTTTTTCGTTAGGTTCAGAATGATTTTTGCGAAATTATTGCATACACAAATTTTTGCTTGTCTTATATGGCAAGGTGAGCGTTGCTATTTAAGCCAAAATGGCAAGTTTACCTAATCGGTTATGACATATATATATATATATATATATATATATATATATGTCCTGCCGATTTGGTAAAACTTGTGATTTTGGCTTAAATAGCAACGCTCACCTTGCCATATAAGACAAGTGAAAATTTGTGTATGCAATAATTTCGCCAAAATCATTCTGAACATAACGAAAAAAATATATTTCATTGTGTTTGTTTATTATTAAATTAATGTTAACGTATCTAAAATATATTTAGTTGGGTTAGGCTAAATTAAATTTCGCTTGTTGTAATAAGGTTAGGTAGGTTTTCAAAGTTTCTCTTGGTACAAAATTATAAATTCTTACATTACCATAAATAAAAAAAAATATATCTTTAAACGTATAAGAGAAAATTTTAGAAAGGACTTAATTTTAAATGAGTTCTTGCTAATTGACCAGTTTTACCTAATCGGCACGACATATATATATATATATATATATATATATATATATATATATATATATATATATATATATATATATATATATATATATATATATATATATATGCTTAACAATTCGCAAACAGGTGAAATAATATACAAACATTGTCTCTACGTCCACAGCAGGACTCGAACCTGCAAACTCTGTATCAGAGTAACCAGTGCTTTACCATGGAGCTAGACCCGCGATAAATATGGGCGTGGTGCCTTGGGTATGGGAAAACATCGTCTGGCTCCGGCTGGACGCCCATACTTATCGCGGGTCTAGCTCCGTGGTAAAGTACTGGTCACTCTGATACAGAGTTTGCAGGTTCGAGTCCTGCTGTGGACGTAGAGACAATGTTTATATATATATATATATATATATATATATATATATATATATATATATATGTTGTATCGAATGGGTAAAACTGGTCAATTAGTAAGAACTAATTTAAAATAAAGTCCTTTCTAAAATTTTCTCTTATACGTTTAGAGATATATTTTTTTCATTTATGTTAATGTAAAAATTAATAATTTTGTACCAAAAGAACCTTAGAAAACTTACCTAACCTTATTATAATTAGTGAATTTAAGTAAACCTAATCCAACTAAATATAATTAAGATAAGTTTACAATAATTTAATAATAACCAAACACAATGAAATATATTTTTTTTTGTTAGGTTCTGAATGATATTTTCGAAATTACTGCATACTCAAATTTTCATTTGCCTTATTAGGCAAGAAGAGCGGTGTTATTTAAGCCAAAATCGCAAGCTTTACCTATTCGGCACGACACACACACACACACAGGACCCCTGCAACCACAACTAGATGAGTACGCACACACACACACACACACACACACACACACACACACGGGAAATCCTATGTCACAAACCTACTGGAGTTCTACGACAGGGTGACAGTAATAAGACAAGAGAGAGAGGGGTGGGTAGATTGCATATTCTTGGACTGTAAGAAGGCGTTTGACACAGTTCCACACAAGAGATTAGTACAAAAGTTGGAGGGGTAACAGGGAATACCTGTCAGGAAGACAGCAGCGAGTCATGGTACGTGGTGAAGTGTCAGAGTGGGCGCCGGTGACGAGCGGGGTTCCACGGGGATCAGTCCTTTGACCAGTGCTGTTTCTGGTATTTGTGAACGACATGACGGAAGGAATAGACTCCGAAGTGTCCCTGTTTGCAGATGATGTGAAGTTGATGAGAAGAATTCAGTCGGACGAGGACCAGGCAGAACTACAAAGGGATCTGGACAGGCTGCAAGCCTGGTCCAACAATTGGCTCCTGGAGTTCAACCCCACCAAGTGCAAAGTCATGAAGATTGGGGAAGGGCAAAGAAGACCGCAGACGGAGTACATACTAGGGGGCCAGAGACGGCAAACCTCAATCAAGGAAAAAGACCTTGGGGTGAGTATAACACCAGGAACATCTCCTGAGGCGCACATCAACCAAATAACTGCTGCAGCATATGGGCGCCTAGCAAACCTAAGAACAGCATTCCGACATCTTAATAAAGAATCGTTCAGGACCCTGTACACTGCGTACGTTAGGCCCATACTGGAGTATGCAGCACCAGTTTGGAACCCACACCTAGCCAAGCACGTGAAGAAGTTCGAGAAAGTGCAAAGGTTTGCAACAAGACTAGTCCCGGAGCTAAGGGGTATGTCCTACGAAAAGAGGTTAAGGGAAATCGACCTGACGACACTGGGGGACAGGAGAGATAGGGGGGACATGATAACAACATATAAGATACTGAGAGGAATTGACAAAGTGGACAGAGACATAATGTTCCAGAGATGGGACACAACAAGGGGACACAGTTGGAAGCTGAAGACTCAGATGAATCACAGGGATGTTAGGAAGTATTTCTTCAGTCACAGAGTGGTCAAGAAGTGGAATAGTTTGGGAAGTGATGTAGTGGAGGCAGGATCCATTCATAGCTTTAAGAAGAGGTATGATAAAGCTCATGGCGCAGGGAGACTGACCCAGTAGCGGCCAGTGAAGAGGCGGGGCCAGGAGGTATGACTCGACCCCTGCAACCACAACTAGGTGAGTACAACTAGGTGAGTACACATGCACACACAGTGTTGGAGATTAAACTGAAAGTATTCTACACCAACGCTGATGGAATAACGAATAAGTGGGAGGAGTGGCATGAAAGCGTCAAAGAGGCATCACCACACATCATAGCTCTCACAGAAACTAAGCTCACAGGAATGATAACAGATGCCATCTTTCCATCGGGATATCAGATCCTGAGGAAAGACAGAAGGAACAGAGGGGGTGGAGGAGTGGCACTGCTGATCAAAAACCGATTGGATTTTGATAAGCTGGAGAGAGGAGACAGAGGAGAAGCAAGAGATTATATAATAGGAACGCTTCAGTCTGGAGGTCCAAAGGTGATAATTGCAGTGATGTATAACCCACCACAGAACAGCAGGAGGCCAAGGCAAGAGTATGATGAGAGTAATAGAGAGATGGTTGACACACTGGCTGAAGTGGCCAGAAGGGCTCACATGAGCAGAGTGAAGCTGCTGATTATGGGTGACTTCAACCACAAATAAATAGACTGGGAGAACCTGAAGCCACATGGGGGCCCAGAAACATTGAGGGCTAAAATGATGGAGGTATTACTTGAAAACCTTATGCATCAACATGTTAGGAACACTACCAGAGAGAGAGGAGACGATGAACCAACAAGACTGGACCTAGTATTCACATTGAGTAGTGCAGACATTGAGGACATCACATATGAAAGACCCCTCGGAGCTAGTGATCACGTGGTTCTGAGATTCTAGTACATAGTAGAGTTACAAGTGGAGAGGGAAGCAGGAAGAGTAGGACAAATGAAGCCAAACTATAAGAGAGGGGACTACACAGGCATGAAGAATTTCCTACACAGGGTTCAGTGGGACAGAGAACTGGCAGGGAAGTCAGTAAACGAGATGATGGAATATGTGAACACAATATGCAAGGAAGCTGAGGAGAGGTTTGTACCCAAAGGTAACATGAATAACGAAAAGGCCAGGATGAGCCCGTGGATCACCCAAAGGTGTAGAGAGGCCAAAACCAAGCGTACTAGAGAATGGAAGAAGTATAGAAGGCAAAGGACCCAGGATAATAAGGAGAGAAGTTGTAGAGCCAGAAATGAATGTGCACAGGTAAGAAGGGAGGCCACAACAATATAAAAATGACATAGCAACTAGAGCCAAATCTGACCTGAAGCAGTTGTACTGCCACATCAGGAGGAAAACAGCAGTCAAGGACAAGGTAATCAGGCTGAGGAAGGAAGGAGGAGAGATCGCAAGAAACGATCGTGAATTATGTGAGGACCTCAACATGAGATTCAAGACAGATAGGTGGGGTACACCATCAAGTGTTGGACACAATTCATACAACCGAGGAAGAAGTGAAGAGGCTGCTAAACTAGCTAGATACCTCAAAGGCGATGGGGCCAGATAACATATCTCCATGGGTCCTGAGAGAGGGTGCAGAGGCGCTATGTGTACCACTAACAAAAATCTTCAACACATCTATCGAAACAGGGCGACTACCTTAGGTATGGAAGACAGCAAATGTAGTCTCAATTTTTAAAAAAGGAGACAGACACGAAGCATTAAACTACAGACCAGTGTCACTGATCATGTATAGTATGCAAAGTCATGGAGAAGATAGTCAGGAGAAGAATGGTGGAACACCTAGAAAGGAATGAGCTTATCAACGACGGCCAACACGGTTTCAGGGACGGGAAATCCTGTTTCACAAACCTACTGCAGTTCTATGACAGGGTGACAGCAGTAAGACAAGAGAGAGAGAGGGGTGGGTAGATTGCATTTTCTTGGACTGTAAGAAGGCGTTTGACACAGTTCCACACTTAGTGTGGAACTGGATCAGGGAATACCTATCAGGAAGACATCAGCGAGTCATGGTACGTGGTGAGGTGTCAGAGTGGGCGCCTGTGACGAGTGGGGTTCCACAGGGGTCAGTCCTAGGACCGGTGCTGTTTCTGGTATTTGTGAACAACATGACGAAAGGAATAGACTCCGAAGTGTCCCTGTTTGCAGTTAATGTGAAGTTGATGAGACGAATCCAATTGGATGAGGACCAGGCAGAACTACAAAGGGATCTGGACAGGCTGCAGGCCTGGTCCAGCAACTGGCTCCTGGAGTTCAACCCCACCAAGTGCAAAGTCATGAAGATTAGGGAAGGGCAAAGAAGACTGCATACGGAGTACAGTCTAGGGGCCAGAGACTACAAACTTTACACAAGGAAAAGGGTCTTGGGGTGAGTATGACACCGAGCACATCTCCTGAGGCGCACATCAACCAAATAACTGCTGCAGCATATGGGCGCCTAGCAAACCTAAGAATAGTATTTCGACATTTTAATAAAGAATCGTTCTGGACCCTGTACACTGTGTATGTTAGGCCCATATTGGAGTATTCAGCACCAGTTTGGAACCCACACTTAGCCAAGCACGTAAGGAAACTAGAGAAAGTGCAAAGGTTTAATACAAAACTAGTCCCGGAGCTAAGGGGTATGTTACTAAAACCCAGTACAGGCTGAATGCTAGAGGGGCAGACCATTCTAGTATTGTCTGGAGATGTTTATAATCTATAGATATCGCGTTTGACAACCCAGATCAGCTGATCAGTGCCGGCCTGACGTACCTGCTACTGTTAAAAAAACGCGATATCTATAGATTATTAACATCCAGAGAATGCTGGCAAGGTCGCCCAGTGGTCAGTATTGTGGTCCAGTTATCAGGAGTTTAGTAGTGCTTTAGGATGCCAACTCATAGGATACTAACTAATCGAAATTAAAATTAAGATGTTTATTAACAAAGTTAAAGTTGTCTAGGTGGACAATATCAAAGTAAATGCTTTATATAATATAGGATATAAGTTCCTATACTTCTCTTGTATACAGTATAATAGTGCTGAAGGCACATTCCATGTCTTTATGGCTCTTAAGTACCGTCTGGTATATTGTCAGCAATTATAAAAATAATACTAATACTTATACACAAGTGTGTGAATGTGTAAGTGATCCAAGTAGTTCACTATGTCTCAAGACTCGACTTTAACACTGACTGACTAAACTTCTTAACCAACCTGACAATCAGAACAGCTTACTTGATCAATAATGCGAACGATGATCTGAACAGCAATATAACAAGCAGCAGCAGCAGCAGCAGCAGCAGCAGCAGCAGCACAGCGTCAGGAACAAGGAGATAAAATAACGACCCTAACTGGGGACCTTCAATAGATCTTCCATAAAAGGCATAAAACTCCCTTAATACTGAATCTAAGTTGAGCATAACCAAGTCCACGACTACGACGCACAGATGCCAGAACGACCTGCCAGAAGCTGACCTGAGTTAACAAGAGTGTCAGTGCGACACAACACCTCAGTGAAGCGTCAAAAATCACTAAGTCTAAACTATGCTCTGTGAACAGAGTTATTAGAAGTATGTTTCGTCTCACCACCGAAATCATACTCTACCAAACAGTGTTTAAATAACGAAAAAACAGAGATAAGAGAGAAGGAGAGGGAGGTGGTGGTCGAACCAGGACCAACAGAGAATAAAGAGAGGAAGGCAAGGTGCCTCCCATCTCAGGTGCGATCACGCCAATGATCACGGGATTCTCTCATGGAGTGCCCAGCTACTCCAGCAGTGAGGCGGCAGTGAAACAAGCGAGGTGATAGTTAACAAGGTAGTTAGCGCTATCTATAGATATCTATAGATTATAAACATCTCCAGAGAATACTAGAAAGGTCTGCCCCTCTAGCATTCAGCCTGTTACTGGGTTTAGACAGAAGTTTGATACTGTCATTAAAAAGGACATTCGAGAGAGTATTCCTATAATTAGAAAGAGATACGAGAGATGATCGTGCGGCTGGCGCCCCCACACAAGTCGTATCATCTTCGGTGCAACAAGGGCACCAAGATCCTAGTAATAATTCTAATCCTGCAGTTTTGGAGAATATTACTCAGAATAGACGACTAGCATTAGAAAGTATCTCTGACGAAAAGATTCGTTCAGTAATTAGTCCTTACTTATCGAGAGGGAAAGTAGGACTTGACGAATCCCAGTTAACTGAGATAATTACTTTCCTTGATACTGGCAGTTATCTCACCTTGTTGAGAGACGTACTGCCCTTAACTAATGATACTTATACCAAGATAGATGTATTGTTAGAAGCCTGTGGTGGGGCTGTTATAAAAGTACCTCTGGACAAAGAAACAAGCGAGGTGATAGTTAACAAGGTAGTTAGCTAGTGCTGGCAGCTACTCAACACTCGAATAATGAGCACAGAAAGTGTAAATTGTTACATCCTACCTAATAATATAGCTAAACAAATAATAATATAAAGCAAGATATTTCCAATTTAGCTAATATTGGAAATGACAGCAATATAAAATTATATGAAAGGGAAATATACATAAAAAATGAAATATATACATTTATGAACATTGTGCTCCATTCAGGGGTCCCAATAGGGTATATCCTATGAGGAGAGGTTAAGGGAAATCGACCTGACGACACTGGAGGACAGGAGAGATAGGGAGGATATGATAGCGACATATAAAATACTGAGAGGAATCGACATGGTGGACAGAGACAAGATGTTCCAGAGATGGGACACAGCAACAAGGGGACACAGTTGGAAGTTGAAGACTCAGATGAATCACAGGGATGTTAGGAAGTATTTCTTCAGTCACAGATTGGTCAAGAAGTGGAATAGTCTGGGAAGTAATGTAGTGGAGGCAGGATGCATACATAGCTTTAAGAAGAGGTATGATTAAGCTCATGGAGCAGGAAGAGTGACCTAGTAGCGACCAGTAAAGAGGTGGGGCCAGGAGCTATGACTCGACCCCTGCAACCACAACTAGGTGAGTATACACACACACACACACATGCACATTAAGGTCGGGGAAGGGCAAAGAAGACCGCAGACAGAGTACAGTCTATTGAGCCAAAGACTACAAGCCTCACTCAAGGAATAGGATCTTGGGGTGAGTATAACACCGAGCACATCTGCTGAGGCGCACATCAACACAATAACTGCTGCAGCATATGGGTGACTAGCAAACCTATGAATCTTTCCAACATCTCAGTAAGGAATCGTTTAAGACTCTGTACACCGTGTACGTCAAGCCCATATTTAAGTATGCAGCACCAGTATGGAACCCACACCTTGTCAAGCACGTCAGGAAATTAGAGAAAGTGAAAAGATCTGCAACAAGTCTAGTCCCGGAGCTAAGGGATATATCCCACGAGGAGAGGGAACTCAACCTGACTACACTGAAGGAGAGGAAGGATAGGGGGACATGATAACGACATATAAAATACTGAGAGGAACTGACAAGGTAGATAGTAATAGAATATTTCAGAGATGGGACACAACAACAAGGTGTCGCAAATGGAAGTTGAAACCTCAGATGAGTCACAGGGATGTTAGGAAGTATTTCTTCAGTAACAGAGTTGTCAAGCAATGGAGCAATCTGGAGAGTGATGTAGTGGAGGCAGGATCCATACATAGCTTTAAGAACAGGATGATAAAACTCATGGAGTAGGGAGAGAGTCGACCTAATAGCGACAAGCGAAGAGACGGGGGCGAGGAGCTATGAATCGACCCCTGCAACCACAAATAGGTGAGTACAAATAGGTGAGTACACACACACACAAACGCACCCACACACACAAACGCACCCACACACACAACACACACCAGTGTTTTTAAGTCACCTCTGACCTACTGGCTCCAGCCTTAAAAATTGTAGTTAACCTCTGACCTTCGTGTTGGACACACCTTGCCACTGGTACATGACCAGACTCAACTCTGACCTCTCCAGGTCTCCAGAGTGAAGGCACTCACCCATCTCCAAGAGTTCAGACAACTCATCCATCCACAAGAACTCAGTTATGTATTCGCAAAAAACTCAGCCAATTGTAAGAGAATTGGAGAGTGAATAAAGTGTGTGACTGTTACTGAAGTGAAGACAAGTGAGGATCGTCAGGTGTGTTCCCTAAGATCAAGTAACCTAACCATACCACGGGTGGGGTTCGAACCCGCGGTCACAGAGTCTCAAACCTCCAGACCGTCGCGTAAGCCACTGGGCCAGCTAGCTTCAATAAGATTCATCCAACTAGGTATATTTCTACACCATAGGAAGGTTAGCATAGGCACCACTGTGTCCACAAATGCAAGTTTATACAGACGAATCTCCCGCTAGCATGGCCGTGACGAACTCTAGACTCTGTGACCGCGGGTTCGAACCCCACCCGTGGTATTGTTTGTTTGCAATCGTGTCATTACGATTTCGTGAGTCATGTTGACGGCTTTGAAGGGACTTGAGCTAGAGTTCGTCACGGCCATGCTAGCGGTAGATTCGTCTGTAAAAACTTGCATTTGTGGACACAGTGGTGCCTATACTAACCTTCCTATGGTGTAGAAATATACTTAGTTGGATGAATCTTATTGAAGCTAGCTGGCCCAGTGGCTTACGCGACGGTCTGGAGTTAATCAAGTAACCTGACGTTATCTCAGGTGTTGAATGGTAGACAGCGACCATCCAGGGAGGTACTATCATCCCAGGAGTAGGATGGTAGACAGCAACCATCCAGGGAGGTACTATCATCCCAGGAGTAGGATGGTAGACAGCAACCATCCAGGAGGTACTATCATCCCAGGAGTAGGATGGTAGACAGCGACCATCCAGGGAGGTACTATCATCCCAGGAGTAGGATGGTAGACAGCAACCATCCAGGGAGGTACTATCATCCCAGGAGTAGGATGGTAGACAGCGACCATCCAGGGAGGTACTATCATCCCAGGAGTAGGATGGTAGACAGCAACCATCCAGGGAGGTACTATCATCCCAGGAGTAGGATGGTAGACAGCGACCATCCAGGGAGGTACTATCATCCCAGGAGTAGGATGGTAGACAACGACCATCCAGGGAGGTACTATCATCCCAGGAGTAGGATGGTAGACAGCGACCATCCAGGGAGGTACTATCATCCCAGGAGTAGGATGGTAGACAACGACCATCCAGGTAGGTACTATCATCCCAAGAGTAGGATGGTAGACAGCGACCATCCAGGGAGGTACTATCATCCAAGGAGTAGGATGGTAGACAGCGACCATCCAGGGAGGTACTATCATCCCAGGAGTAGGATGGTAGACAGCGACCATCCAGGGAGGTACTATCATCCCAGGAGTAGGATGGTAGACAACAACCATCCAAGGAGGTACTATCATCCCAGGGGTAGGATGGTAGACAGCAACCATCCAGGGAGGTACTATCATCCAAGGTGAAGGATGGTAGACAACGACCATCCAGGGAGTTACTATCATCCCAGGAGTAGGATGGTAGACAACGACCATCCAGGGAGGTACTATCATCCCAGGAGTAGGATGGTAGACAACGACCATCCAGGGAGGTACTATCATCCCAGGAGTAGGATGGTAGACAACGACCATCCATGGAGGTATAATCATCCAAGGAGTAGGATGGTTGACAACGACCATCCAGGGAGGTACTATAATCCCAAATGTAATATGGTAGACAGCAACCATCCATGGATGAACTATCATCCCAAGAGCAGGATGGTAGACAACGACCATCCAGGGAGGTAGTATAATTCCAGGAGCAGGATGGTAGACAGCGACCATCCAGGGAGGTAGTATAATTCCAGGAGCAGGATGGTAGACAGCAACCATCCAGGGAGGTACTATCATCCCAGGAGCAGGATGGTAGACAGCGACCATTCAATGAGGTACTATCATCCCAGGAGCAGGATGGTAGACAGCAACCATTCAGGGAGGTACTATCATCCCAGGAGCAGGATGGTAGACAGCGACCATCCAGGGAGGTACTATCATCCCATTAGCAGGATGGTAGACAGCAACCATTCAGGGAGGTACTATTATCCCAGGAGCAGGATGGTAGACAGCAACCATCCAGGGAGGTACTATCATCCCAGGAGTAGGATGGTAGACAGCGACCATCCAGGGAGGTACTATCATCCCAGGAGCAGGATGGTAGACAGCGACCATTCAGGGAGGTACTATCATCCCAGGAGCAGGATGGTAGACAGCAACCATTCAGGGAGATACTATCATCCCAGGAGCAGGATGGTAGACAGCGACCATCCAGGGAGGTACTATCATCCCAGGAGCAGGATGGTAGACAGCGGCCATCCAAGGAGGTACTATCATCCCAGGAGTAGGATGGTAGACAGCAACCATCCAGGGAGGTACTATCATCCCAGGAGTAGGATGGTAGACAGCAACCATCCAGAGAGATACTATCATCCCAGGAGTAGGATGGTAGACAGCAATCATCCAGGGAGGCACTATCATCCCAGGTGAAGGATGGTAGACAACGACCATCCAGGGAGGTACTATCATCCCAGGATTAGGATGGTAGACAATGACCATCCAGGGAGGTACAATCATCCCAGGAGTAGGATGGTAGACAACGACCATCCAGGGAGGTATTATCATCCCAGGAGTAGGATAGTAGACAACGACCATCCAGGGAGGTAATATCATCCCAGGTGAATGATGGTAGACAGCAACCATCCAGGGAGGTACTATCATCCCAAGAGTAGGATGGTAGACAGCGACCATCCAGGGAGGTAATATCATCCCAGGTGAATGATGGTAGACAGCGACCATCCAGGGAGGTACTATCATCCCAAGAGTAGGATGGTAGACAGCAACCATCCAGGGAGGTACTATCATCCCAGGAGTAGGATGGTAGACAACGACCATCCAGGGAGGTACTATCATCCAAGGAGTAGGATGGTAGACAACGACCATCCAGGGAGGTACTATCATCCAAAGAGTAGGATGGTAGACAGCAAAAATCCAGGGAGGTACTATTATCCCAGGAGTAGGATGGTAGACAACGACCATCCAGGGAGGTACTATCATTCCAGGAGTAGGATGGTAGACAACGACTATCCAGGGAGGTACTATCATCCCAGGTGAAGGATGGTAGACAGCAACCATCCAGGGAGGTACTATTATCCCAGGAGTAGGATAGTAGACAGCAACCATCCAGGGAGGTACTATCATCCCAGGAGTTGGATGGTAGATAGCAACCATCCAGGGAAGTACTATCATCCCAGGTGAAGGATGGTAGACAGCAACCATCCAGGGAGGTACTATCATCCCAAGTGTAGGATGGTAGACAGCAACCATCCATGGATGTACTATCATCCCAGGAGTAGGATGGTAGACAGCAATCATCCAGGGAGGTCCTATCATCCCAGGTGAAGGATGGTAGACAGCAACTATCCAGGGAGGTACTATCATCCTAGGAGTAGGATGGTAGACAGCAACCATCAAGGGATGTACTATCATCCTAGGAGTAGGATGGTAGACAGCAACCATCCAGGGAGGTACTATCAGAGGCAGAACAAATAGACAGAATACACTCAGACATAAGAAATAGAGAGAGAAAGAATACAGATGGAACAGTCTCTAGAGCTGAGACAAGCTGTGAATCAGTCTCTAGGGCTGAAACAAGCTTTGAACTAGTCTCTAGAGCTGAGACAAGCTGTGAACCAGTCTCTAGAGCTGAGGCAAGCTGTGAACCAGTTTTTAGAGCTGAGACAAGCTGTGAATCAGTCTCTAGAGCTGAGACATGCTGTGAATCAGTCTCTAGAGCTGAGACAAGCTGTGAATAAGTCTCAAGAGTTGAGACAAGGTGTGAATCAGTCTCTAGATCTGAGACAAACTGTGAATCAGTCTGTAGAGCTGAGACAAGCTACTAACCAGTCTCGAGAGCTGAGACAATCTGTGTAATAGTCTCTAGAGCTGAGGCATGCTGTGTCCCAGTCTCTAGAGCTGAGACAAGCAGTGAACCAGTACTTAGAGTTGAAACAAGCTGTTAACCAGTTTCTAGAGTTGAGACAAGCTGTGAACCAGTGTCTAGAGCTGAAACAAGCTGTGAACAAGTCTCTAGAGCTGAGTGAAAAGCTTGAACCAGTATCTAGAGCTGAGACAAGCTCTGTACCGGCCAATTCTAGCAGTTGCATGGTTCAACACTGATGAGTGATCCCTGAGTGGGAGGGCAGGAAGTTAGTTCATAGTACAGCAGCGTGATGGTGGCCGGGTGACCCACTGGACATATTTCTTTCAAAGAGGAAACCGCCGACCAATGCCTGTCTACCTCAGAACTACCACTACACGAACACCCATTCCACGTACACGCAACACTACAGTCCTCGGAGTTACCTTGGACTCCAGACTGAGAATACACACCCACATAAACACTAAAAGAGTTATGGCCAGTAATGCCCTTGGTAGACTGTTCAAACTCAGAGACTCACACCCAAACACCAAACTCCATCTGTACAAGGCTCTCATAAGACCACTCATCACATACACACCTCTTGCCCTCTCTCTTGCTGCCAAAACAAACATCTTAAAACTGCAACGAATACAGAACCGGGCATTGCGGTGGGTGCTGGGAACGAAGTGGGATGACTTCGCCACCAGCGAGTCCCTTCACAACAGGACCGGCACTACAGCTTTGAACGTGTTCTGGAAAGAACTCAATGACAGACAAATAGACCGTATTGAAACATACCAAGACACTTGGACAACCTTTCTAGACGATGTCATCAGACAGCAAGACAATAATCTTAACCATTTTCAATCTATCAATAATCCTGCTCCTCCTCCTCTCTACACCTAATACTATACTTTATTGTCAAGCTCTTGGAAACCACCACCGCACACTGTATAACTGTGACTGACTCTTTCCTTGATACTTGCTCTAAATATCCTGGGACCTGAATGTAGCGTACTTGTGTATGAGGCTACGCGCTGATCCACACAAAATATTAAGCAATTATATATATATATATATATATATATATATATATATATATATATATATATATATTATTCACTCTCACATAGGCCTCCAGGAACATGTATTAAATAAAGAGAATGTCGAGGATAATTTCGCTTTCTCAAATAGAAGTTTGAACAAATATCTGAGAAGAACTAAGAAGTGAGTCTGGAGAAATAGGAACAGTACAGCTAGGAACTAGCAGATCAAGTGTTCAATATAATGCAATGTGTCAAGTTAACCATATTTATAAAGAATAAGAAGATCTGTGGATTACAAAATGTTGTTACTACTAGACTAAGGCAAGTAATACTGAGATACAAATTATGTCTAGTGCAAAGTGTGTGGACAGTGTCATACACTGGTGTGTGGACAGTGTCATACACTGATGTGTGGACAGTGTCATACACTGATGTGTGGACAGTGTCATACACTGGTGTGTGGACAGTGCATACACTGGTGTGGACAGTGTCATACACTGATGTGTGGACAGTGTCATACACTGATGTGTGGACAGTGTCATACACTGGTGTGTGGACAGTGTCATACACTGGTGTGTGGACAGTGTCATACACTGATGTGTGGACAGTGTCATACACTGATGTGTGGACAGTGTCATACACTGGTGTGTGGACAGTGTCATACACTGGTGTGTGGACAGTGTCATACACTGGTGTGTGGACAGTGTCATACACTGGTGTGTGGACAGTGTCATACACTAGTGTGTGGACAGTGTCATACACTGGTGTGTGGACAGTGTCATACACTGATGTGTGGACAGTGTCATACACTGGTGTGTGGACAGTGTCATACACTTGTGTGTGGACAGTGTCATACACTGGTGTGTGGACAGTTTCATACACTGGTGTGTGGACAGTGTCATACACTGGTGTGTGGACAGTGTCATACACTGGTGTGTGGACAGTGTCATACACTGGTGTGTGGACAGTGTCATACACTGGTGTGTGGACAGTGTCATACACTGGTGTGTGGACAGTGTCATACACTGGTGTGTGGACAGTGTCATACACTGGTGTGTGGACAGTGTCATACACTGGTGTGTGGACAGTGTCATACACTGGTGTGTGGACAGTGTCATACACTGGTGTGTGGACAGTGTCATACACTGGTGTGTGGACAGTGTCATACACTGGTGTGTGGACAGTGTCATACACTGGTGTGTGGACAGTGTCATACACTGGTGTGTGGACAGTGTCATACACTGGTGTGTGGACAAAGACAGTGTCATACACTGGTGTGTGGACAGTGTCATACACTGGTGTGTGGACAGTGTCATACACTGGTGTGTGGACAGTGTCATACACTGGTGTGTGGACAGTGTCATACACTGGTGTGTGGACAGTGTCATACACTGGTGTGTGGACAGTGTCATACACTGGTGTGTGGACAGTGTCATACACTGGTGTGTGGACAGTGTCAACACTGAGTGTGTGGACAGTGTCATACACTGGTGTGTGGACAAAGACAGTGTCATACACTGGTGTGTGGACAAAGACAGTGTCATACACTGGTGTGTGGACAGTGTCATCTAGTGTGTGGCAGTGTCATACACTGGTGTGTGGACAGTGTCATACACTGGTGTGTGGACAGTGTCATACACTGGTGTGTGGACAGTGTCATACACTGGTGTGTGGACAGTGTCATACACTGGTGTGTGGACAGTGTCATACACTGGTGTGTGGACAGTGTCATACACTGGTGTGTGGACAAAGACAGTGTCATACACTGGTGTGTGGACAAAGACAGTGTCATACACTGGTGTATGGACAAAGACAGTGTCATACACTGGTGTGTGGACAAAGACAGTGTCATACACTGGTGTGTGGACAAAGACAGTGTCATACACTGGTGTATGGACAAAGACAGTGTCATAGACTGGTGTGTGGACAAAGACAGTGTCATACACTGGTGTATGGACAAAGACAGTGTCATACACTGGTGTGTGGACAAAGACAGTGTCATACACTGGTGTGTGGACAAAGACAGTGTTATACACTGTCCATGACCAAGTCTCACATCGGTCTTCAGATGCATGATAGAACTGATAAATTGGCTAAGTTTTATGCTTTCAAAGAGGGGATAGATTACAATCTTGGCTTGTCAGTTAGCAGTTTGAGAACAATAATACGAAAAGAACTTCAACTGAATTTTATTGACTTAAGACTCAGGAGATTGACACCAGTCAGTCCATCTATCATCATTCTATCATGCAGGAGAGCCACATGTCTATGGTGCATCCAACAAAATAAGAGACTCTTGGATGTCACCACCGCCCGCCTCCGGCTGGGTTACAAGTATCTTTGGCAGGTTAAATCACCACCACCAGATGTAGACCAAACAAATGTAAACTTTGCCAGTGGATTATTGTCACACCCTGCGTCATTATGTACTGGAGTGCGATAAAATTAATGAATTCAGAGACACTCATTCAGAAATGTTCAAGATATGTCAAAGTATTTTATCCACAGTGGTATATTACAGACCATTCTGGAAAAATACCCTGACTTTGTGCCCTGTAAATAAAGCATTACCACGTGTGTGTGTGTGTGTGTGTGTGATTGTTTGTGTGTTTGTGTTTGTGTGTGTGTTGTATTGTTTGTGTGTGTGTGTGTTGTGTGTGTGTGTGTGTGTGTGTGTGGGGCGTGTTGATTGCTTTTGTCCTGTGCACATGTGATTGAAGGCTGGGCCTGTTGTGTGTGCGTGTGTGTATGTATATATGTGTGTATGTGTGTGTGTGTATGTGTATATGTAAGTGTGTATGTGTGACCCAACAATAAAATTTGCACCAAGAACTCATTACAGTTGTGACTGGGTGTAGACTAGTGAAGTGTTCATTTGCGTTATAATTTGTTCATGATTGTAACCATGTATAAACGTAAGTAAGTAAATTTACTTCATGTTTCTTACCTGTAACTTGTTAGTTCATTACCTTTGTAACTTGTGTAGTTCATTACCTTTGTAACTTGTTAGTCATTACCTTGAACTTGTTCATAACTTTGGGGTCCAGTCCCTGGACCCATTATGTACCTCTGTAATCTTTTGACTACCGCCCACAGGATGGGTATGGGGTGACTACCGCCCACAGGATGGGTATGGGGTGACTACCGCCCACAGGATGGGTATGGGTGACTACCGCCCACAGGATGGGTATGGGGTGACTACCGCCCACAGGATGGGTATGGGGTGACTACCGCCCACAGGATGGGTATGGGGTGACTACCGCCCACAGGATGGGTGGGTGACTACGCCCACAGGATGGGTATGGGGTGACTACCGCCCACAGGATGGGTATGGGTGACTACCGCCCACAGGATGGGTATGGGGTGACTACCGCCCACAGGATGGGTATGGGGTGACTACCGCCCACAGGATGGGTATGGGGTGACTACGCCCAAGATGGGTATGGGTGACTACCGCCCAAGGATGGGTATGGGGTGACTAGCCCCAGGATGGGTATGGGGTGACTAGCCCACAGATAGGTAGGCTGATCAGCCACAGGATGGGTTGGGTACATAATAAAATATCAAACAACGACCAAGCTTGGGATCAGCCTGATCAACAAGCTGTTACTTGGCACATACATTTTCCTGGGAACTGAGAATTTCTTCTGATAGGCTTCAAACCTTCAACACTGGTGTAGAAAGATTTGATGCCAATTAGTCAATTGAATTAAAAAAAAAATCTGCGCTGTAGCTTGAGAATGCTTCTTTCGAATGGATTCAACCCTTCGACGGTGATATGTGTAACTCAAAGGAGAAAAAAGATTTGTTTCAGTCACTAAGCGATCCAACAAAGGTATCCCCGGCCTCCACACCTCAGTGATCCAAGAAAAGTATCCCCGGTATCCCACAACCCCAGCCTCCACACCTCAGTGATCCAAGAAAGGTATTCCCGGTATCCCACAACCCCAGCCTCCCCACCTCAGTGATCCAAGAAAGGTATTCCCGGTATCCCACAACCCCAGCCTCCACACCTCAGTGATCCAAGAAAGGTATCCCCGGTATCCCACACCCCCAGCCTCCCCACCTCAGTGATCCAAGAAAGGTATCCCCGGTATCCCACAACCACAGCCTCCCCACCTCAGTGATCCAAGAAAGGTATCCCCGGTATCCCCAACCCCAGCCTCCCCACCTCAGTTATCCAAGAAAGGTATCCCCGGTATCCCACAACCCCAGCCTCCCCACCTCAGTGATCCAAGAAAAGTATCCCCAACCCCAGCCTCCCCACCTCAGTGATCCAAGAAAGGTATCCCCGGTATCCCACAATCCCAGCCTCCCCCATCTCAGTGATCCAAGAAAAGTATCCCACAACCCCAGCCTCCCCACCTCAGTGATCCAAGAAAGGTATCCCCGGTATCCCACAACCCCAGCCTCCCCACCTCAGTGATCCAAGAAAGGTATCCCCGGTATCCCACAACCCCAGCCTCCCCACCTCAGTGATCCAAGAAAGGTATTCCCGGTATCCCCAACCCCAGCCTCCCCACCTCAGTGATCCAAGAAAGGTATCCCCGGTATCCCACAACCCCAGCCTCCCCACCTCAGTGATCCAAGAAAGGTATTCCCAGTATCCCCAACCCCAGCCTCCCCACCTCAGTGATCCAAGAAAGGTATCCCCGGTATCCCACAACCCCAGCCTCCCCACCTCAGTGATCCAAGAAAGGTATTCCCGGTATCCCCAACCCCAGCCTCCCCACCTCAGTGATCCAAGAAAGGTATCCCGGTATCCCACAACCCCAGCCTCCCCACCTCAGTGATCCAAGAAAGGTATTCCCGGTATCCCACAACCCCAGCCTCCCCACCTCAGTGATCCAAGAAAGGTATCCCCGGTATCCCACAACCCCAGCCTCCCCACCTCAGTGATCCAAGAAAGGTATCCCCGGTATCCCACAACCCCAGCCTCCCCACCTCAGTGATCCAAGAAAGGTATCCCCGGTATCCCACAACCTCAGCCTCCCCACCTCAGTGATCCAAGAAAGGTATCCCCGGTATCCCACAACCCCAGCTCCCCACCTCAGTGATCCAAGAAAGGTATCCCGGTATCCCACAACCCCAGCCTCCCCACCTCAGTGATCCAAGAAAGGTATCCCCGGTATCCCACAACCCCAGCCTCCCCACCTCAGTGATCCAAGAAAGGTATCCCCGGTATCCCACAACCCCAGCCTAACCCACCTCAGTGATCCAAGAAAGGTATCCCCGGTATCCCACAACCCCAGCCTCCCCACCTCAGTGATCCAAGAAAGGTATTCCCGGTATCCCACAACCCCAGCCTCCCACCTCAGTGATCCAAGAAAGGTATCCCCGGTATCCCACAACCCCAGCCTCCCACCTCAGTGATCCAAGAAAGGTATCCCCGGTATCCCCAACCCCAGCCTCCCCACCTGAGTGATCCAAGAAAGGTATCCCGGTATCCCACAACCCCAGCCTCCCCACCTCAGTGATCCAAGAAAGGTATCCCCGGTATCCCACAACCCCAGCCTCCCCACCTCAGTGATCCAAGAAAGGTATCCCCGGTATCCCACAACCCCAGCCTCCCCACCTCAGTGATCCAAGAAAGGTATACCCGGTATCCCACAACCCCAGCCTCCCCACCTCAGTGATCCAAGAAAGGTATCCCGGTATCCCACAACCCCAGCCTCCCCACCTCAGTTATCCAAGAAAGGTATCCCGGTATCCCACAACCCCAGCCTCCCCACCTCAGTGATCCAAGAAAGGTATCCCCGGTATCCCACAACCCCAGCCTCCCCACCTCAGTGATCCAAGAAAGGTATTCCCGGTATCCCACAACCCCAGCCTCCCCACCTCAGTGATCCAAGAAAGGTATCCCCGGTATCCCACAACCCCAGCCTCCCCACCTCAGTGATCCAAGAAAGGTATCCCCGGTATCCCACAACCCCAGCCTCCCACCTCAGTGATCCAAGAAAGGTATCCCCGGTATCCCACAACCCCAGCCTCCCCACCTCAGTGATCCAAGAAAGGTATCCCGGTATCCCACAACCCCAGCCTCCCCACCTCAGTGATCCAAGAAAGGTATCCCCGGTATCCCACAACCCCAGCCTCCCCACCTCAGTGATCCAAGAAAGGTATCCCGGTATCCCCAACCCCAGCCTCCCCACCTCAGTGATCCAAGAAAGGTATCCCCGGTATCCCACAACCCCAGCCTCCCACCTCGGGATCAGAATATCCCGGTACCAAGCCCAGCCTCCTCGTGATCGAGTATCGTATCCACAACCCCAGCCTCCCCACCTCAGTGATCCAAGAAAGGTATCCCGGTATCCCACAACCCCAGCCTCCCGACCTCAGTGATCCAAGAAAGGTATCCCCGGTATCCCACAACCCCAGCTTCCCCACCTCAGTGATCCAAGAAAGGTATCCCCGGTATCCCACAACCCCAGCCTCCCCACCTCAGTGATCCAAGAAAGGTATTCCCGGTATCCCACAACCCCAGCCTCCCCACCTCAGTGATCCAAGAAAGGTATCCCAGGTATCCCACAACCCCAGCCTCCCCACCTCAGTGATCCAAGAAAGGTATCCCGGTATCCCACAACCCCAGCCTCCCCACCTCAGTGATCCAAGAAAGGTTTTCCCGGTACCCCACAACCCCAGCCTCCCACCTCAGTGATCCAAGAAAGGTATCCCCGGTATCCCACAACCCCAGCCTCCCCACCTCAGTGATCCAAGAAAGGTATCCCAGGTATCCCACAACCCCAGCCTCCCCCACCTCAGTGATCCAAGAAAGGTATCCCCGGTATCCCACAACCCCAGTCTCCCCACCTCAGTGATCCAAGAAAGGTATCCCCGGTATCCCACAACCCCAGCCTCCCCACCTCAGTGATCCAAGAAAGGTATCCCCGGTATCCCACAACCCCAGCCTCCTCAACACACAGCAGGGATAGCACCTGAAGCTCATATTCGTTAAGAGAGTCAAGAGGCACAGCTGAAACTTCCCAAGAGGTCCAGGAGCTGGTGAGCAACATCTTAAGGTTGTCCCCGAGACAGGGCTAGGACCTGACCGTCTACTGGTAACCTTCACTAGAGAAACCACAATACTAATTTGGGGAAGATTGGGCGGCGGTGGGGAGACAATGTGGGCGTCAGTGGGGGGGCTTTGGGCGGCGGTGGGGGCTGTGGGCGGCGGTGGGGGCTGTGGGCGGCGGTGGGGGCTGTGGTGGTTAAGGGGAGGGGGTTGTGACGAGAACTAGGGATGAGGGTAGGAGAGGAGGGGAGAAAGGGAGCAGGGAGGAGTGGAGGGGAGAGGAGGAGTGGAAGGGATGGGGAAGGAAGGGGGGTGGGGAGTGTAGGGGGGAGGGAGCTTCGGTGCCATTCTCAGAATTGTTACAATTGTTGCAGCAGTTCTCAGAGGCTGTGATTGAATTAGGTAATTCTCGGAGCTTAAAGAGAACAAGACTTGTTAAGACTGTGACAGTCTAGTGACTGTGACACAGTCTAGTGACTGTGACAGTCTAGTGACCGTGTGACGGTCTAGTGACTGTGACACAGTCTAGTGACTGTGACAGTCTAGTGACTGTGACACAGTCTAGTGACTGTGACAGTCTAGTGACTGTGACACAGTCTAGTGACCGTGTGACGGTCTAGTGACTGTGACACAGTCTAGTGACTGTGACACAGTCTAGTGACTGTGACACAGTCTAGTGACTGTGACAGTCTAGTGACTGTGACACAGTCTAGTGACTGTGACACAGTCTAGTGACTGTGACAGTCTAGTGACTGTGACACAGTCTAGTGACCGTGTGACGGTCTAGTGACTGTGACACAGTCTAGTGACTGTCACAGTCTAGTGACTGTGACACAGTCTAGTGACTGTGACAGTCTAGTGACCTGTGACAGTCTAGTGACTGTGACACAGTCTAGTGACTGTGACAGTCTAGTGACTGTGACAGTCTAGTGACTGTGACAGTCTAGTGACTGTGACAGTCTGACTGTGACAGTTAGTGACGACAGTCTAGTGACTGTGACAGTCTAGTGACTGTGACAGTCGTGACTGTACAGTCTAGTGACTTGACGTCTAGTGACGTGACAGTCTAGTGACTGTGACAGTCTAGTGACTGTGACAGTCTAGTGACTGTGACAGTCTAGTGACTGTGACACAGTCTAGTGACTGTGACACAGTCTAGTGACTGGTAACACATACATCAGTTAAGTAAAAGGACACAAATGCAACTAATGTGACATTTTATTGTGGCAACGTTTCGCTCTCCAGGCTTGACAAAGATCCTGGAGAGCGAAACGTTGCCACAATAAAATGTCACATTAGTTGCATTTGCGTCTTTTTACTAAACATATTGTCGGTAATTGTACCAATATTAATACACATACATCAGTTGGTGACACTCACACTACAACACAATACAAATACAATACAGTAACAATGCAACACAATAACAATACAACACAATAACAATACAACACAATACAATAATAATACAACACAATACAATAACAATACAACACAATAACAATTTCAATACAATAACAATATAATACAATAGCAGTGTGATCTTAAGGATAAATCGTGCCTGACCTATCTACTTGAATCACGTTCTTAAAGCGTTGTGGCACTCAGGTTTCAAGGTGCTCTCTGAATAATAATAATAATAATAATAATAATAATAATAATAATAATAATAATAATAATAATAATAATAATAATAATAATAATAATAATAATAATAATAATAATAATAATAATAATAATAATAATAATAATAATAATAATAATAATAATAACAGTGTTTTATGAAGGCCCTTGTTACCAAGAGACAAGAAACTCCAGCTGGGAGCCTTGTTGGAGTGGTGGCACAGTCAGCGGTTCTCACTCCAAAACAACAAATATTAGTCCCAATTAGTTTAATATCTTTATTATGTACCCCATACCCATCCTGTGGGCGGTAGTCAAAAGATTACAGAGGAACATAATGGGTCCAGAGACTGGGCCCCAAAGTTATGATAGATGAACAAGTTACAAAGGCAATGAATCATGTAAGTAAATTTACTTACTTACGTTTATACATGGTTACAGTCATGAACAAATTATAAAGTAATGAGCAATTCACTAGCCTACACCCGGTCACAACTGTAATGAGTTCTTGCAAATATTAATTGTTGGATCACACACACACACACACACACACACACAAACAGATACACACACACACACACAAACAGATACACACACACACACACACAACACACACACACACGTGGTAATGCTTTATTTACAGGGAGCAAAGTCAGGGTATTTTTCCAGAATGGTCTGTAATATACCACTGTGGATAAAATACTTTGACATATCTTGAACATTTCTGAGTGAGTTGTCTCTGAATTCATTAATTTTATCGCACTCCAGTACATAATGACGCAGGGTGTGACAATAATCCAACTGACAAAGTTTACATTTCGTTTGGTCTACATCTGGTGGTTGTGATTTAACCTGCCAAAGATACTTGTAACCCAGCCGGAGGCGGGCGGTGGTGACATCCAAGAGTCTGCTTATTTTGTTGGATGCACCATAGACATGTGGCTACTCCTGCATGATAGAATGATGATAGATGGGCTGACTGGTGTCAATCTCCCTGAGTCTTAAGTCAATAAAATTCAGTTGAAGTTCTTTTCGTATTATTGTTCTCAAACTGCTAACTGACAAGCCAAGATTGTAATCTACTCCCTCTTTGAAAGCATAAAACTTAGCCAATTTATCAGTTCTATCATGCATCTGAAGACCGATGTGAGATGGAATCCACAGCATGTGCATTCTGACTCTACTATCGACAATCCTACCATACCTGTGTCTGGCTTCTGACACGAGCATGCTACAAGTTATACTTGATGAGTTGAGAGCATTTGTGGATGACAGAGAATCAGTTACAGTTAAAGAGTCAACTTTAGATACATGGACGCATTTAAGTGCAAGGAGTATGGCAAACAGTTCTGTCTGAGGGGTAGAGGCCCAGTTATTGATGCGTGCTCCAATTTCTTTAAGAGAGCCATCACTCTGTATGACAACAGCAGCACTACCAGCTGCACCAGTAGATTGGTGAACAGAACCATCAACGTAAATAATTTGTGAGAGAGTGTGCTGTTTGGCAAAATTATCAATACAGCTTAAGGCATCATGTTTGGCTTCAAGGCGAAGCTTTGGTTGTGATTTAAGAAGTAGTTTGGGGGGAAATGGAGGGATGGTAGTTTGGAATGGGGTAATATTCCATGGAGCGGAGAAGTGCCGCTGTTGCCTTACTTGCCACAGATCATGTATCTGATTCATGCGGAGGTCGGTTCCAGTTTTTTCGATCCATCTGGAGGGATGTTCACCAGTGCTGAGGAAAGTTTGGAGGGCTTTTGTGCAGGGGTTTGAATGGGTTTGCCTGAGCAAATTAACCCCAATTTGGATATTTCTTTCAGTAACACGATCTCTGATGCTTGGAATATCAAGTTCTTTCTGCATATTTAAAATTTTGGCAGTACGAGGGCATCCTAAAATGATCCTCATTGCTTCGTTCTGCAGTTTTCCAGCCCCCCAAGCTTCCAGTCAGACACAAGAGCAAGTAGTGGCGCAGCATAATCAACCAATGATCTAATATAAGCAAGATACATCATTTTCACAATTTTAACATTAGCACCATACTTGGGGTGAAACCCTGCCACAACTCTAAGTGCTCTCAGCCTTTCTTTGTATTGACGACAAAGTCTCGTTACAACAGGTCCAAGTAGTGGGACCTCAAAGCCTAGATACCTGTATCTGTTTACATATTCTAGAAGAGACCCATCATGCAACTGGATCTGGCGAACTGTGCCTCTCTGTCGAGGAGGACGCCTATTGAGTATCTTTGTTTTATCAGTAGAGATTATCAACCCCAGGTCCTGACACGAGGCTAGTACATGGGTAAGGATGTTTTGGGTGTTGGAGAATCCGGTGGTGTGAATCATAATATCATCAGCGAAAATAATCATATAATGATGAGGCTGGATAGGAATAGCATTAAGTAAGGCTTTAATTAGAATATTGAATAGAGTGGGACTGAGCACACCTCCCTGTGGGGTTCCTAATTCAAAGTCTTTAGTTATACTTCTATGCCCCTGGAACAACACAGAAGCCTTTCTGTTGGACAGGTAGCCTTTAATCCAGCGGAGAAGCCATCCTCCAACATCCATTCTGGCAAGTTCACTAATGATTACATGTCGGTTGGCAACATCAAAAGCAGATCTAAGGTCAAGGAAGGTAGTGTATGAGCTGTCAGTGTGCAGGGTGAGAAAGGTGGCTATGCAATGATGCACACTCCTTCCATGCATGAAACCATGCAACCGGGGGGACAAAAATTTTTGATTCTGTACATGAGACGATTAAGAATCATCCTCTCGAATGTTTTACATAAGCAGCTAGTAAGAGATATTGGGCGAAATGCATTTTGTTGATTGGGCTTAGGAATGGGAATGATGAGGCTGTTGGTCCAATATTTAGGGAGCTCCCCAGTTACATAGCTCATGTTCTATAATTCAAGTAAAGGATTACCTGGTACTCGACACAGCAATCTGAGTATGTTGTAATACCATCCTCACCAGGCGACGTAATCCCAACAAACAAGTAATACGACATCATTTATATTTGTAAATATACAGTGTCTGAAGTCATCAATCAACCAATAACAAAATACCTTTCACAGCGACGCACATAAAAGTTCTTCACTTTAACAACGAAATATGAATACCAAGGTACAAGTTATTTAGATGCGACAGAAAGTACAGGCAACAAGGGAGGGGGTCAATATTAAAATGGTATACAATACCGACAGATTGGTAAGTAAGATACATGTGCAACACTTAGGTATCTTTATTTCGAAACGTTTCGTTAGCAGAAGCAGCGCTGCTTACATCGTTAACAACAAAGAAATGAGTGAGATACTGAAGTCTCAATATAACTGTGTTTAGTCAGCTGTTAATCAGACTAAAGCTCGACAATTTGAACGACTTTTTTTTATGACCGAAATTCAAAATTTTGTCAATATTTCCAGAGTTTCTGAAATAACCCAAACTCCACTTGACTTTGGAAAAACAATTGACAACATGGCCATGCACTCTGCCTCAGGCCCACACTCGTGGAACTCCGCATTCATCAAGAACTGCAAGAAATCCCTTTCACATGTCTTAAGTATGATATGAGGAGGGAGTCGAGACACGGGGGTCATTCAACCACTAAAAACAAAGGACATAACGCCACTCCACAAAGGTGCCAGTAAAGCAATAGCAAAGAATTACAGACAGATAGCACCTTTTGAAAAGGTTCTAAGAAGCAAGATCGCCACCCACTTAGATACCCATCACTTACACAACCCAGGGCAGCATGGGGTTAGAGCAGGTCACTCCTGCCTCTCATAACTAGTGGACCACTATGACATATTATAATAATAATAATAATTAATAATAATAATAATAATAATAATAATAATAATAATAATAATAATAATAATAATAATAATAATAATGATGATGATGGGTGAACAGGGACAACAGGTGTAAGGAAACACGCCCAATGTTTCCACCTTTGCCGGGAATTGAACCCGGACCCTCACAACAAACAGATTCCAGATGTAGTAAACAAAGATTATGCACAATTGATGATGGTGTGTTACAAAATGCGATATATATAAAGTATAGACATCTGCAGAGAATACTAGAAGGTCACCTTATGGATCCCCCTCTAGCATCTACACTGTTTCTGGTTTTTGTAACAAGTAGTCAGAAAGCATTTTGGTTCAGTTATCCTTTAAAATTATGATAAATTTTAATAGTGCTTTAGGATTGGAACTGATACGTTACTAACTAACGAAATAAAAATTGAGAACTTTATTAACAAAGTTGTCTAGGCAAACAAAATCAAAGTAAATGAATTTTAACTTTAGACAAATTGATTGGAACAATGTGACAGGTAATCTTGAGTCTAGTGACTTTC